>JADBJO010002318.1:22500-27500 GCA_016801955.1 Conus betulinus
CCAACCTCCACTGTCTTAGAGAATACTCTAAATTTGAGCTGGTTAAAACAATATCCAGATCAAAACTGATGGTCTGTTAGAACTGCTACACGAACGCTTCACGGTCCTGTTGTTGTTGTCTGTAAAATGAATGGTGATGTTGGGTGAAACCCCAGGCCATCTACTCCAAGTACATCGTGTCTGGCGCTCCAAGGAACATCGGCTGCTCCACCCAAGTCCGCCGTGACGTGTTCCAGTGCCTGGTCCCTCCCCAGGAGGAACTCTTTGACCTGGCGGAGGAGGAAGCCCTGCCACCTTGTACTCCGCCTGGATGGCCGGCCTCACCTCGGACATGCTTACCTACAATAAGGTATGAGACGTGACTGCTTGTAAATAAGGTAGGAGACAAAGTATGAGAGATGATTAGCTGTAGTAAGGTATGGAGACATGCTTAACTGTAGTAAGGTATGGAGACATGCTTAGCTGTAGTAAGTAATGGAGACATGCTTAGCTGTAGTAAGGTATGGAGACATGCTTAGCTGTAGTAAGGTATGGAGACATGCTTAGCTGTAGTAAGGTATGGAGACATGCTTAGCTGTAGTAAGGTATGGAGACATGCTTAGCTGCAGTAAGGTATGGAGACATGCTTAGCTGTAGTAAGGTATGGAGACATGCTTAGCTGTAGTAAGTTATTAGACATGCATGCTTAGCTGTAGCACGGTATGGGACATGCTTTTCCGAAGATAAGGTTTGACACAAACATTATTTGTTGTAAAGTGTGGGACATGGTTACCTGTGACAGGGTATGAGACACGCTTAGCAATAAGAAGCTATGGTAGATGCTTGTCTATAATGAAATATGAGACTTGTCAACCTACAAGGACTTACGAGACCAGCGTACCTATAACAAGGTACGAGAGACGTCACCTATAATACAGTGTGAGATCAGCTTACCTGTGATACGGTTTTTTTACATATACTTACCCGTGATAGTTTATGAGACATGCTTGCAGGTAATAAACTATTAAACAAGCTTACCTATCATACGGTATACGACATACTTACCCATGATAGTTAATGAAACATGCTTGCATGTATTAAAGTGTTAAACCAGCTGACCTGTCACACAGTATGAAACAGACTTAACCCGATAGTTTGTGAGACATGCTTGCAAGTCATGAATTCTTAAACAAGCTTGCCTGTCATACGGTATGAGACATACTCATGATAGTTTACGAGACATGTTTACAGGTAATAAAGTATTAGATATGCTTATCTATAATAAAGTTTGAGACCTGTTTTGCCTTAATGAAGTATGAAACATGCCTGCTTATAATAAGGCATGTGACATGCTAACTTATAGAATGCTGTGAAACACACTTATCTATAAGGATTTTGATAAGGTATGAGGAATTCGTACCTGTTTTTGTTGCGTATGATGCATTCCTACCTGTGGTAAGATCTGAAACACCTTTGCCTCTAATAAGGCACGAGACAAACTGACATATATTTAAGCTATGAGACACGATTACCTATCATCAGGTAATAGACGTACTAAGATATAATAAGGTAGAGACATGCTTACCAGTAATGCGGTGTGAGACAATCTCACCTATATTACTGTATACGTTTACACATTAGAAAGGTAGGAGACATGCTTATGTATGATAAGACCCGAGACGTGATTAATACAACATTAAATAGTGCGTGCAAGAATATTTCAGTGTGTGCAGGAATATTTAAACAGATCACTGCCTTAGACGATGCCATTAAAATAAAAATTGTACAGTAATGATTACATTTAAGTACTGATGAGATATGAAAATGCCAGTCGTTAT
Organism: Conus betulinus; assembly: GCA_016801955.1. Lineage (NCBI taxonomy): Eukaryota > Metazoa > Mollusca > Gastropoda > Neogastropoda > Conidae > Conus > Conus betulinus. Next base: position 24,318 of record JADBJO010002318.1, read on the forward strand.
GTAAACAACTGGCATTTTCGTACGTGAGTGGTATCTTGATGTGATTTTTATGTCAGATCTGTATGCCAGTCATCTGGCTGTGCAATCTCCTCAAGTAAACGACGTAGTTTTTAAAGTTTTATTTGCAAATTTCAGTTCATATGCTTCTAGCCTAAGTGGAGGGGAGAGATCGTTTAGAGAACAGGCAGGCAGCAGGAGCAGCAGTTTATCCAGAACTATGAATATGAAAGCTACTTTAAATATAGCACACTGACACTCAGAGACTCGCACAGATGCAGATACAAACGCACAGACAGATATAACAGACAGAAAGACTCCAACAGACCATACATACAGACACAGACACACGCACGCACGCACGCACGCACGCACTCACGCACGCATGTACGCTCGCGTACACACACACACACACACACACACACACACACACACACACACACACACACACACACACACACACATCACACACACACCTACCTTTTGGCTTACATTACACTTGGCGGAAAGACATTACACTAAAGACAACAACATTTCTCTTCCGCACACAACACCACTTATCGGATTATTCACTGTAACAGTGGTCCCTTATTTTAACAGATGAGTGCATTGAAGCGAAAGTGACACATCCGCTTGGAAACACACACACACACACACACACACACACACACACACACACACACACACACACACACACACACAGAGTAACACTAACACTAACACATACACGCTCTCTCTCTGTGTGTCACACACACATGAACTCTTTCTCTCTCTCTCTCTCTCTCTCTCTCTCTCTCTCTCTCTCTTTCTTTCTCTCTCTCTCTCTCTCTCTCTCTCACACACACACACACACACTCTCTCTCTCTCTCTCTCATTCATACACACACTAGCACACACGCACACACACACACACACACACACACACACACACACACACACACACACACACACACACACACACTTTCCCCCTACCCTCCTCTCTCCCCCTCCCGACCCACCCCCCCCCCGTCCCTGCGCACCGCTCCCAACACTACACACCAGACGCACATACCCCACTTACCGTACAGTTCTCTACGTGGACAGACCAACATTCCGCTAAACCGAAGCCCCCTGAGAGCAAACTGTCCCCAGACCGGACTCTATGACTCTCAACTCCAGTGAACCCAACCGACTTTACCTGTATGGACCAGGTGGAGCTGATCGAGGTGACCCGCCACCTGGAGACGAAGAACAAGTACGTGCTGAACCTGCAACGCAGCGGGCTGATCAAGGAGCGGCCCCTCACTCCGGACGAGCCCATGGACGGCTACGAGGACCCCGTCTACGACCCGGCAATCTGGGAGGCCGTGCCCGATGAGTTCCGGGAGTACTCGCTGGAGAAGCTCGTCACACACCGGCTGGAGCTGGAGCACTTCAAGCAGTTCTTGGCTGAGAAGGTGAGTGTGGGGCGTGCTGGGGGTGAGAAGGTGCCCTGGCCGGTTGGATTTTAGAAGAGGGCGTGGTTGGTTGGGTGGGAAAGTGGTGCTGTAAAGTGAGAAGTCAGCTGAGACGTTTCACGCTTCGCTGTCGCTGGGGGGAGGGGGGGGTGGTTGTTTGAGAAAGAGCGTGCTTAGCTGGGTAGGTATGCGGTTGGTTGAGAAGGTGCGCGTGCGCAGGTGTGTGTGTGTGTGTGTGTGTGTGTGTGTGTGTGTGTGTGTGCGCGCGTGCGTGCGTACGTATGTGCTTGCGTGCGTGTGTGTGCGAGCGTGCGTGCGTACGAACGTGCGTGCAAGCATGTGTGTGTGTGTGTGTGTGTGTGTGTGTGTGTGTGTTGTGTGTGTGTGTGTGTGTGTGCATGCGTGCGTGCATGCATGCATGCATGTGCGTGCGTGCGTGCGTGTGTGTGTGAGCGCGTGCTGCGCGCCCACGCGCCCGCGCGCGCAGTTAAGAAGATACGTGTTTGGCTGAGAAGGTGTACGGTAGATAAGAAGGGGCGTGTTTGGCTGAGAAGGTGTACGATTGCATGAGAAAGTTACATGTTCGGTTGAGAAGGTGTGAAGTTGGATAAAGAAGTGCGTATTTGGTTGGGAAGGTACATGGTTGGACGGGAAAGGGCACGGTTGGCTTGATCAGGTCCATGGTTGGTTGAGAAAGTGCGAGTTTGACTGCAAAGGTAACGTTGTCTACAGACATAATGCTTCACAACACGACATGACACAACACAACCATACAGAACTGTGCGTAGTTCGCGGCATTGCGCCAACGCGGACCATAGGTGCTCGATGGACTCTGAAGCGTGGCTGAAAATCCACGGTAGGATTCAGTGTAGTGTAATGCAGTGCAGTGCAGCTCAACACAATACGAAACAACACAATACAATGAAATGCAACACAATACAGTGCAATACACAGAATGCAATTCAATACAGTATAACACAATGCAATGCAATATAATGCAATACAGTACAAAAAAATACAACGCAATGCAATGTTCCGCAATTGAATACAGCGCATCAGAATAGAATGCAATACAATACAGCACAAGATAATACAATCAAATGCAATACAATATAATACAATGCGACACAGTGCAATACAATGCAGTGCGATAGAATACAACACAATGCAATAAAACGCAAAATACAATAGAATTCAATACAGCACAGTGAGTACAATACGATGCAACGCCGTGCAATAAAATGCAACGCAATACATTACAATGCAAAGGGGCACAAATGCAATATAATGCAATGCAATGGAATACAATACAGTACAACGCAACGAACTGGAATACAACAACGCAATGCAATGCACTACAATACGAAACAATGGAATACAATACAACTCAATGCAAGGCAATACAACGCAATGCAATTCAACGCAGTGCAAGGCAACGCAATGCAATACAATGTCGTGCAATTTAATGCAAACCAATATCGCACAATACAAATTAACCCAATGCAATGCAACCCAATGCAATGACACGCAATACAACGCAAAACAATAGACTGCAAAACACAATGCAAAACACAATGCCACGCAATACAATGCAAAACGATACAATACAAAACAACACAATGCAAAACAATACAATGCTACGCAATACAATGGAAAAAACAACACAACGCCACGCAATAAAATGCAAAACAATACAACAATGCAAAACAGTACAATGCAAAATAGCGCAATGCAAAACAATATAATGCGA
>JADBJO010002318.1:35000-40000 GCA_016801955.1 Conus betulinus
TTCATTAGGAGTAAGTGACCGATAGCTGGATGCTGGATTGCTCAGCTGACTGACGTGTGTTCAGATGTTGGAAAGCAAGTGGGGTGTCCTCGTCCAAGGAGATCCTGACGTTCCGCAAGGCTTTGATGAACCCGGTCACCTCACACCAGTTCCGCCGCTTCGTCTCCATCAAGGGAGACAACCTGGAAAACGACGTCCTCTTCTGGCAAGAAGTGCAGAAAATACAAGGTCAGAATTGTGCAGCCTCGAATCCATCTCATTCCAGAAACACGCAGAGGCCTGCAGCACCACAGAACAGGTTTTTTGCCAACTCGGAATGTGTAAAAAGAGATACCAGACTGCTGGATGTCAGAAACAAAATTAACCGTAATCCATATAAATCACCTCCGGCAAAGTGGTTGTGTTTGAAAATCCGATTCTGTCATCTTGTCTATCTCTCTGTGGGATTATGCAAAACTCCTCAGCCGATTTTAACGAATCTTGATCGAAAGATGGAATTAGTCCTAAGAATGAACACCATGAATTTTGGAGTGGATATTGCTCAAAGGGCGGACACAGGATTTTTCTTTTTTTTAGCATTGCGGCATTTGGTCATTTTTGGACATTTCCTTACATTTCTCCCTATCTCCCCCTTCCCTCCTCTCACAAAAAAGGGTTTGGATCTCAAGAATAAACACAGTACAGACTTAATAGATATACAGGTACTTACAAGCTTGTAAGATTCGGTGTGGATCGGGATTACAACCCGGAGGACAATAAGCAGACAACTGTGTTACACGTAAACGGAGGTCTGCCCTGTCCCTTGTATCGTTCTAGTTTCTCCCTTGAAACATTCCGGACTTGCCGCACCGCATTTCCTTTCTGTGCGTGTGAGCTGAAATGGTATGTTGCACTGCATGTCGTTTCCCTTTGTTAAAAAAAAAGAGAAAATACTGTATTTCTTATGCTGATTTAAAATCCCCGCGCGTTTGCAAGAAAAGGCCCAAAACTAGTGTTCCGCTTTTGGTCGTGTCCGTGAGAAGGAAATCTCGGATAAGGTGGCCATAAGAAAGCACTCATCGAGATAGTACAGTGTCGTGCGTGTAGGGTTTGTTAATTGCCTGTCTACTGTCGTTGCTTGTGTGCGTGCAGAAGGTGATAGTGCGTTGGCGAAGATGGAACGTTCTTCTTTGGGGAAATGTTTTCTGTTTGTTCTTTGTGTGCAGTGTGTATTTGGGAGAATAGGTATTGTGGGCAGCACTGGTTTGATTTGAAGCCATGTTATGTAATTTTATTTGTTTGATTGTGGGTTTAAAGGTTAGGTCGTGTATTTCATTTTCAAAAAAAAAAAAAAAGGGACGAAAACTTCAATGTAGTGTTGAAGTATCATTGAACGTGTGTGTGTGTGTGTGTGTGTGTGTGTGTGTGTGTGTGTGTGTGTGTTTGCTTAATTGCACATTTAAATTTTCAGTTAATTCATTTTGTAGTCATTTAGTCAGTTATTCGGTTAAGTCGTTATCATGCATTTGGTAGGATGAACGGAAAATGTCTATGTTGATCCCAAAAAAAAAAAAAAAAATCAAACCAACAGTTATCTAACAATGGAAACTCTTTCATCCGAACGCGCACCTGTAAGGCACGCACGTGCTCTTTTCTTTTCTACTCCTGTCGTGCAGCAAATGCACCACGTGCACACGGAAGACAGCCTGCTGTCCCAGAAGATCACGGCCATCATCAACTGCTTCATCGACTCCCAGATCCCCCCCAGCCTGCAGGTGGACCTCCCGCAGGAGATGGCCGACAGGATCCTGGACAGGAAGTACGAGAAGAGCCCCTACCTCTTCCGCGAGGCGCAGGTCAGTGTGTGTGTGTGTGTGTGTGTGTGTGTGTGTGTGTGTGTGTGTGTGTGTGTGTGTGTCGTGTGTATTCTGGTGACATGGATGACACCACAGAAATGGAAGGAGAGAGTGTGAGAGAGAGACAGACCACAGAGAGAGAGAGAGAGAGAGAGAGAGAGAGAGAGAGAGAGAGAGAGAGAGAGAGAGAGAGAGAGAGAGAGGAAGGGGGAGGACTGGAAGAGGATGGAGGAGAGGAGAGAGAGAGGAGGGGAGATTGAAGGGAGCCCTTACCTACCTGTTACGTTAGGGTGTGGCTCTGCGTTACATAAATATTTGAACTGGCAGTCGGGCGTTGTGAGATCATATCGTGGTGTTGCTCGTTATGAAAATTGACATTTAAATTGCCCGTCTTAACGTGCTGTCGTTCTGGTGCTGTGAGTGTAGTGTTAGATAGGCGTCTTACCCCCAACACACCTGGGATGGTTGTGTTTTGTCTGCCAGTTCACCTGTGATGGACGTGGACAAATTATGGAAGAAATTGTCCGTGTATTGGGTGAAACTGATACAGAGAGAGGGAGAGAGAGAGAGAGAGAGGAGAGAGAGAGAGAGAGAGGTGTCTGTGAGGAGAGAGGGTGGTGTGGGTGCATGTGGGAGAGGCAGCGGGAGGGTGGGATTACACACAAAAAAAAGACTGCGGGAGAAATCTTTGCCTCATCTGTGAAGCCGAAGTCAGTTTTTTTTTTTTTCCCGTATGCATTTGCCTTTTTTTGTGGGGGGAGGGGGGGGGGGGGGGGGGACAGGGGTAACGTATGAGAACGAGAGGAAAGAAAAACGAATAACACAAATATTCATTTACAGAAATATTATTTATCTTATCATTATTTGTTTATGTAACTGGTTATTTGTAAAGAGGCTTTGTGAAATTCTTTACAATTTCCGAGAAAATCCATGTATTCATATTTATCTAAAAATTATTCATTTATTGAAATATTTCATTGAGAGGATGCTTAGCATACAGCATTGCACAGGGTGAAAGACATTTCATTTATTCATACAATGTTTACATAATTGCATTATGATTTATGTTATTCAACGAATTCGTTTATTCATAACCAAATCATCATCATTCATCTGACTGCATTATCTTTCTTAATTCATGATAATGTATTTATTTATTCATGAAAAACGGTTCACCTTTACATTATTTATTTGCTGATTTTATGTTTTTTTTTTTTCGTTTTTTTTTTTTTTTTTTTTTTTTTTTTTAACTATTCCATTCCACGATGTCTAGTTCTCAGTATCGCGTAGAGAGAAAAACTCTCTGCCGTGACAGATGCTGATGTACGTGCAAGCACGTGTGGTACCCTGCCACAGCCAGAAGGGCGGATCTTGTTTTCTCTCGCGCTTCCCAGGTTGACCCAGGTGTATCGATACAATCTCCTTAAGAACTCCTTCTCTTACCTATCCGGGTTGTTTTGTGTAGGAGGCAGAAAGGGTATTGGAGAGGAGGGATAGGCGGAGAGGGATGGGTGGTTAGGAGGGGTTAAAAAAAAGAAAGGAGGCAACGGAACGAAAAGGCCGGGACGGGGGGTAGAAGTTAAGTGATCTGACGCAAGTGGGCAGTAGGGAGGGATTGGGGGGGGGGGGGGGGGGGGGTGGTGAAGAATAGACAAAACATAGCCGAGTGCAGATTGTAGGGTTTCGGGGGGCACCCTGCTGTGTGTAAACATGATGCAACGTGATAAATGCTCAGGCAGGGGGGGGGTTGTCTGGAAAGATACGTTTCGTGCGTGAGAAAGGGTTTGGAAAGGGGACAGGGACAACAACAAAGTGTGTTTGAAAGGGAGCAATCAATAAAAAATCACCGCCACCACCGACCTACGCTATCACCGACAGCAGCAACAACAACACAGCCAACGAGTTGGATGTAAAGCAGCGATCGCCAGCAACGCCAGCAGAAACAATAGCAGTAGAAATAGCAAACAGAGGACAGCGAGGCAGATGGTGTACCATGTAATCGACTTGAGTAACACGCTTGTTAGTAGAGTTGTTCCGGCAACCATAACAACGACCCAAAACAGCAACATCAGAAACAACATGAGTGTGGAAAATGAATTATGACACGCGGTAACGGTTTTCGTCATAACAGAACCAAATGTCCGCACGGGGAAGAACATCTGGTTTTTCCTCATTTCTTCTACAGCAATGAATACTGTGAGAAGTGCATGGAGTGATTATATAATGGTCATCAGAGATGTCTTGGCAGCAAAAGATAACACTTAATTTTCTGTATACTAAATTGCATGGAAATGTCATGGCAACAGAAGAGACAAAGAGTGAGTTCATACTGAAATATGCGAGAAAAAAAAATTGGTGTCAAAAGGTAGAATTTGTGTGTAAATTGAATACTCAGCAAAAGATGAAAGTAGTTATTGTGTGTAGACAAATCTCTCTCTCTCTCTCTCTCTCTCTCTCTCTCTCTCTCTCTCTCTCTCTCTCTCTCTCTCTCTCCACACACACACACACACACACACACACACACACACACACACACACATATATATATATATATATATATATATAGAGAGAGAGAGAGAGAGAGAGAGAGAGAGAGAGAGAGAGAGAGCTATGACAGCCACGGAGATGAAAACTACGATTGGGTGCCTGAGGAAGCCTTTTGGCAGGCGAAAGCTTGAATATAAAAGATTGAGCTCTATAACTCTCTCTATATACAGGTATGTATTAGAACTACTGGCAGTAAAAGAGAAATGGTGTATTGAGTTTATAAGAAAGTATACGTAGAAATACTGATATTGGCAGCAAAAGAATTAACAAGATACACAGAAATACAGTGACGGCAAAAGATAACGGGGATGTGTGAATGTACTAAAATGCACAGAAATATTTTGACAGCAAAAGATAAAAAGTATAAATGTGTGTGTGTACAAAAATACGCAGTATACGATATATGTCTATGTGAAAGTACACAGAATTCGCTTGGTCGGAAACTATAAGAAGCGTATGGTGAATATACTTAAACACACACAGGTACCTTAGCAGCAAAAACATTAAACGATATATAATATATACACTAAAATACTGAAACCGCATGGCCAGGAAAGGTTTGAGATATTACTGTGTTCATTTTAGTTTGCTTTCTTTTGTTTGTTGTTGTTTCTGCTT
>JADBJO010002318.1:52500-55000 GCA_016801955.1 Conus betulinus
TGAATGAAGGGGAAAAAAATATGTTAATACATAATAAACATGCAGAATACGTACAAACACAAACGCTTCTACGCACACACACACACACACACACACACACACACACACACACACACACACACACACACACACAGAGCGTGCGCGCTCGCTCGCTCGCGAGCACATGAGGGGGGGGGGGGGTGGGGTGGGGAGGGGGATGGGGAAAGCTTGTCTTCCTGTCTATTACCTATTTTCGTAAAGACATGATGAATGGCACAGACGCTCTGAGACAAGACACTGACAAAGACGGAGAGCAAATATATATATTTTTTCTTCTGAACCTGTCTTCAACAGGTGGATCCTCCAAAGAGGCGTTGGAGGCCAATAACACAACACCGCGGAGATTCCCGCCACAGACGCTACAACCACCACCACCGCCGCCACCAACACCAGCCAGAACAACAACGACGTGAAGCCGAGCCCGGAGGCGGGGACGGCGAATGTCGGCGGCATCAAGAAACAGACCAAGACAGAGCACACCCAGACCGCGCCCACACAGACTTCTCAGTCTCGGAAGTAAGAACTGCCTGCCCTTCTTCCTCTCGTCTTCTTCATCCTTCTCCTCTTCCATTTCTTCTTCTTCTTCTCCTCCTCCTCATCTTCTTTCTTTCTTTTTCTTTTTTCTTTTTTTTTTCTTCTTCTTCTCCTCCTCTCCTTCTCTCTTCTTCTTCTCCTCTTCTTCTCCTCCTCCTCCTCCTCCTCCTCCTCCTCCTCCTCCTCCTCCTCCTCCTCCTCTCTCCTTCTTCTTCTTCTTCTCTTCTCTTTCTTTTTCTTCTTCTTTTTTGCTTCTTCTTCTCCTCCTCCTCCTTCTCCTCCTCTTCTTCTTCTTCTCTTCCTCCTCCTCCTCCCTCCACCTCTTCCTCCTCCTCCTCCTCTCTCCTCCTTCTTCTTCTTCTTCTTCTTCTTCTCATGACATGCATTAGTGTTGAACAAGAGATGCGCAGAGCATCTCTCTCTCTCTCTCTCTCTCTCTCTCTCTCTCTCTCTCTCTCTCTCTCTCTCTCTCTCTCTCTCTCAGCGTTCAGTGTACTGTTACCAATTTCCGTACAGCACCTATTTGGTTTTGAACCGATTTCAGTTGGTATTACTTTCCCTTCCAATTTCATTTCTTTTCTTTCTCTTCTAGACTTTATCTGGCTTTACATTAGTGTATAAATTACGGGGGGGTTGGTATCTTTTTTCAGTACTCGTTGATTTTTGACAATAGACGCATAGGCCTACAGCCGTGCTATATTTTCCTACTTTTTTTTTTTTTAAGTTACTTATATTGTTCACCAAACACACTTTTGAATGAAAAACTTCATGTAAAGTTTTTACCAGTATTACTTTTTTTTTTTTTCCAGCTGCACGTATTGTTCTGCCTTCTTATATCTTTTCGACTTTATGTGTTGGTGTTCTTCCAGCTCTGCTTTTTGTGTTAAAGCTTCGAGTGTCATTATTCTGCCAGTAACGCTTTTTACAACGTGTTCAGTGCTGCCAGCACTACGTTTTGAAAACCTCATGTATACTACATTGTTATTTCAGCTACATCTATCGTGTGTGTGTGTGTGTGTGGGGGGGGGGGGGGGGGGGGGGTGTCAAATACGCAACCTCGTTCGCAGGTGCATCGTACTTATTGTAATATTCATCTTCTTACTGGTTTCATTTATGTTTTCTTTAACCTTTTCGGTATTTGTAAGCGCTTGGGGCTTATGATTTAAGATTGAACGCCATAAATAATCATTATTATTGTTATTATTATTATTATTATTATTATTAATATTATAATCATCGTTCTGCAGTCATTACCATTTTCATCTACTTCTATCGACCTGCCCGAGCGACTGTTCTTTCACCACATGCAGTGTGCAGCATTACGTTGTTGTTATTTCTTAAACTATAAAAATAGTTTGCCGGCGCAGCTACAGTGTATTGTCTTGCCATCGTGACATTTTTTTTAAAAAACATGTATTGCTCTTCCAGTAAATGCATCATCTCGCCGGCATTTTTCTTTCCCTTCTTTTTTTTTTTTTTTCCCACCTGCCCGTACTAGTTTTTAATACTTTTATAGGTCTTGATTTTTTTTTTTTTTTTTTAATGTCGTTTTCATGGAAACGGCGATCGTAGCATAGGCTTTTTGACGTGCAGTAGAGCAGGAAATGAAGTTTGTAACGTTCACTGCAAAGAAATACAATCAACAACATTGAAGACAACCAACTCGACGTGTTCTAGTAGGAGTTTGGCAACCATGAGAAGACCCTGTCTGGTCGGCTTAGCTATAGTAATCAAAACTGTAATGGCTGAGAGAGAGAGACAGAGAGAGAGAGAGAGAGAGAGAGACGTGTATTACGGGGATTTCATACGAGGATGAGTGTAAAAATTTCATACGAGGATGAGAAAAAAAAAACAACAAAAAAAAAAACAAAAGGGAACGCGAATGTGTAGAAAGCATGGTTTGATTGATCCATGGGAAGAGAGAGTT
>JADBJO010002318.1:80000-87500 GCA_016801955.1 Conus betulinus
GGTGCCAAATACAAATATTGACATTTTCACTGTTCGTTACACTATGTGTGTTGTGTTGGTGTGATGCTAGTTGATTGCCCGTAAAGACAAAGCATGAAACTGCTGTTCTCTGAAGTTGAAGGTGGACGCTGCATGCTGATTGTGGGGAATGACTAGCGCTGGTTCTGGTCTCTTGGTTGAATCGGATCCAGAGAGAGAAGAACCGTCGACTCTGGTAATATGGTTTAGGGTCTTGACTCGCTGCAAGAGAAGCACGCCTGCAGCCTTCATATGATCTGTTGCAACAGTCCCAAACAGAGGAAAAGTCCTATAATTCTAATGTAATTCACAAACCCCCTCTCTGTCAGAAATCCCCAAACCCCAATTATTCGTAGTTTATGATCTCGGAAGTTTAGGGAACGATGGCGTAGCTTAGCTTAGCCAGTTAACAATCCTTGGATTGTTCTCGAAAGTGCCAGAACCATGACGCATCTTAGCCACGCAAAATACATGGAACATCTTTTTAAAAACCGTTCCTGGAACTCTCTGGAAGCTTCTGACACTCTCTGGGAGGTTTGCGACTCGAAAGAAACTCTCAGATTATACTAAGTCGCCTGTTCCTACGTCATGTAGAAAAAGCAACGTCACGTTAAAAAAGGGTTTTTTTTTTTTTTCTTTAAAGCATCAGAAGCGAAACGCTAATGCCTAGATCTAGGACACAACTCCTCCCTCTGTCCTGCACTCCACTTTCCTGTCCCACACTGTCCGCTCCCCCGGGACAGCTACCACGGATAACAAACTTTTCCAGATCCGTCCAAACCTACAAGAGTTCCTCTCATCTACCACTGGTGGTCGCAAAGAAGAAACAGTTTTATGCCGGCCATACACCGGCCATTCGTTTTCAACTCATTCGTACCTTTGAAAGAGTGAAGAAGCTTCGTGGTGCATTCCATGTCATGTTCCACTCACAAGGAAACAGTTCTTTTAGAGTGTTGGGACATGCATTATGTGAGACATAAACATTTTACAGCAGACTCCATGAAAACCTTGTTCAGAGATGTTCCGCCTAATGTTTTGATCTCTGAATTTCTGAAAGAGATTACCATTTTTCATCTGATCCGATTTTTTACAATGGAAAGATTTTTAAACAACATTTTTGGGTGTGTTTTAAAGTGTGTTTTAAAGAGTTGTGTGAATGTTTTTAGGTGTGTTTTAAAGAGTTGTATGAATGTTTTTAGGTGTGTTTTAACGAGTTGTGTGTTTTTTTTAGGTGTGTTTGAAAGACTTGTAAGTTGACTTCAACACGTTGACAGCCCTGATATGGCCCTTTGCGGTCGGCTGGGCTATAAGCAACATCACCTTCACTTACCTTACCGTCAGCCATATCACGCGAGGTGATTGTGAACGTTTGACCAGAAAGAGCTTTTCTTTGGTGAACGACGGTGGAAATTGGGTTAGAAAAAAAACAAAATCTGTACGGGTTGTGTGAGTTTCTGATGTTAAAGTGCACTGGCGTTGTTGTTGATGGGGTTGTTATTGTTTCTGTTGCTGCTGTTTTTATATTCAGATATTACAGGCTTACTCTCAGTTCTTCCTATAGCGTTCTTCTTTTTCTCTCTATCTGTTCGTCCGTTATGAAAACGCGCTTGGCTGAAGTGCGATGATTATAGTTTTTTCTCGCCCGACATTTTCCCATCTTAACCGTCTCCTTTGCGCTCGCGAGTCCGCGCGCGCGCGCGCCCGTGTGTGTATGTGTGTGTGTGTGTGTGTGAACGACTACGTGCGTGCGTGCGTGCGTGTGTGTGTGTGTGATTTTCGGTTCTGTGTGCGTGTGTGTGTATACACACCCTCCTCCTTTTCATTTGTGACTGAGACTCTTGCTGTTGGGTCACGTTGGGGGGGGGTATAACTTCAGCCAGTCACGATAGGGGCTTTGACGGACCGCTCGTGCCGGATGGGCAGCTGTGTGTGAGGTCCCCCCCCCCCCCCCCCCCCCCCCCCCCCCCCACCACCCCCACCCCCACCCTGCCCAGCCCTCATTGGCTGAACTCGCACAACGTGCGGATCAGTGAACACACGCCTCATTTCATCGTTTCTGTAATCACCGATTTCACCCAGCCTCGACCGAAAAGATGACTGGTCTCCTCCGGTTTATTATGAATAGGAAAGAAGAGAGAAGGGAAAACAAAACAAAACAAAACAAAACAAAACGGCAGGAGTTATATAGCCAACCGGCACGCAAATGTTTCTTCTTCTTCTTTCTTTTTTTTTTTTTTTTTTTTTTTCTTTGCCCCCAAACTCAGCAGTCTTGCTGAAAAAAAAGAAGAAAAAGAAAAATCGTTGCACTCTTGTTCACAACACTTGGGACATAACTTTGGTTTTAACTTTGCTTGTTACTAAAATGTACTCGTTCACCGAGTTTGTGTGCGTGTGTTTGTTCTGTTCCCTTTTACTATTTTTTTTTTCATCATCTCTCCCCTGATTCTCTTTTTGCTGTTTAATGGTTAGTTCTAACGCACACCTGGTTTGAGGTCACGTTCAACACTAATTAGCCTACTTTATGGTCGATTTCAAATGTCTAAATCAGGAAAAAAGAACAGTCCAGTTGGATTTGAAATTAACGTTGCGTCTGTTCTGACAGATCAGAAAAGAAAACGAATTAACGTTTCGCTGTTGCAGTATGTCGGTGCATAAACAGACAGTGACACGTAGGCCTTTTTCAGCTGTGAATGGTCTGCAACGTGTATGATGTTGTGGCAGTTTTGTAACGGTCTGCTTTTGTGAATGAGAGGAGCTGAATAAATACCATACACACGCACGCACGCACCTACGGAAGCAAACAAGCACACGAATCAAGTTTTCGCGCGCGCGCGCGCGCGCGCGCGCACACACACACACACACACACACACACACACACACACACACACATATATATACACACACACACACACACACACACACACACACACACACACACACACACACACAGCGCGCTCGCATACACGCACACATGTACACACACTTATTAGAACATGGCTATAAAAACATGTAATGACTTAATCCATCATGGTAGAATTGGTCTGTTCGTGTCACAAGTTTATATATAAATATATATATATATATATATATATATATATATATATGCATACATACATACATACATACATATAGATATATAAGACATTGCAGGTCTGCAGATATACCTGTGACATATTGGTCTGTACTATGAAATGTCAGTTTGTTCAATAATGTGTGTGTGTGTGTGCGCGCGCGCGCGCGCGTGTAAGCGCGTGTACCAGCGCGCATGAATTATTATGCAGAGTGATAATAGTGGTGCGACTGGTGGACATGTTTTGGTGTGTGTATAATATGGTCTGTGCTTGTACCGGTCTGTACGTATTGATGACGCTAGATTGTATGCGCTTGACGGTTGATCCATACATGCGATAATGCTGGTTAAAGCATGCATAATGTACGTATGACAATAACCAATAATAATCGTAGATCAAAGAATATCCGCCACTATTGCAGCGCATGTGAACGTAGGTCTTGAGCATGTTGGTTCTTGCGTGTTTACATACTGTTCAGTAGCATGATTTGATCCTGTACTCGTGACAGTGCCGGTGTGACAGGCCCAAAATACACCCCCCTAGCCCAGAATGTACCCGGATATAAAACGGCCTCGGCCATGTTATACTCCGGGTTTGGAAGATAGCCAAGACCATTTCATACCCCTCAGGTCAACATACACCCGTGCGAGCTACCCATCATTCTACCTGTTTTCCGAAATTCATGAAGTGATTATGCATGTAGGCTGTTAGTAAACACGATTCCCCATACTTTGGTGTTGAGCGCCAGTTCTGAGCACCGTTCGTACTTCACAGTTCATCATTCAAGCTTTCTGTCAGTGGCAAAGGTTCGAGTGCAATGTTATAGGCGGAAATATTCTAGACGGGGTATATTCTAGCCTGCTACACCAATGAGTCTCAATTAGTCTTGATGACATTCAACCCAGTCAGAGATTCATATGTTACCTTTATGTTGTGGAATCAGCCTGTGCGTGTAGTGCGCACCTTACAACAGTGGAGCCTGTCCTACGCATGTATTTATCGATTGCCACCTGTTGCAGAAGCCAGCGCAGCATCAACGTCTCTGAAGGACCTCGCCTCGGCCTCCAGTGACGTCGAACCCCGACCCCATCGGCAGCTTCCGTCGCCTTGCACGACGCGCATGCGTCGGACGTCCGCTTGTCCAGACACATCCCGCCCCTGATCCGGCCCCCTAGGCGTATAACGTTCCAGTGAAAAGCTAGCATGTTCCTGCTATCGTGAACAGGGGAGGGGAGGGGGGGGGGGGGTATGTTTTCAAAATTCTGTCTCCCCCCCCCCACCCCCCCCCCCCCTTTCTCTCCCGTTTTTTCCCCACCCCCCCCCCCTCCCATCCTCCCTCCCCCCCTTCTCCCCATGGAGGACATATACACTGTTTGTTCCCATCATTTTCCATCGTTCTGTCTCTCCATGCCCTGTCCTCCTTCCCCCCTGGGAGTTCATGTTCGTTATGTGCGTGTGTCAAGGCTGGGCTTCTGACCGCAGGCAGGTGTTCCAAACACGTGTGTGGGGGAGGGGGTGGGGGGAATTGCCATGAAGTTTTTCTCTCTATAAACGGTGTGATTAAAAGTTAGATAAGAAGTTCACGAATTGATATCTCTCTCTCTCTCTCTCTCTCTCTCTCTCTCTCTCTCTCTCTCTCTCTCTCTTATATCGTAATAATACTCCCCCACACACTCCCCGCCTCCTTACCCCACCTCCCTTTTTTTTTTTTCTTTTTTTTTTTTTTTTTTATATGACAAAGTATTAAACTGGGAAAGCAAAAATGTATCAAACAGGTAGGAATACTTGGTCCAAAAAGAGTAGATGAAACAAAGTTATATCATCAACATCATTTGAACACCTTCTGTTATCCAGAAGAGTTTAAGAACAGTTGATATGGTTTAATGTCAGTCCATTACAATAATACTGACAAAGAGCTCATCTAAAGAAAGAGCATTCCGTTTTCGTATCGAGGCAAATAGAAAAGAATGAAGATGTTTAATGGGTACAATGCTCCTAAGTAAGACGTGATATCGTCACTCTTGCGGTAAACGGTTCCCGCTGAATGAATATTAGATGAAAAAACAAGTGAAATTTTGGTGAGTTTAAACCAAGATCTTGACAACGTCTCTGTCGTGTGAAAAGAGTTTACAGTGAGTAACATTTAGACGATACTTGCTGAAACCGTATGTTACGTCAGAAAAGGTCTTGTGTTGAACACTTGAATGATACTTAGATGAAAGGAGCCGAAATTGCAAGTTGAACTAGAAAAGGCGATGACAATGGTAGTGTTATGTCGAAACTCTTAACTGTGAAGGATGCTTAGACTTAATGGATTTAAATTTGAGTTAAATTAGAAAAGGTCTTGACCATGTCACTGTATGTTAAAGCACTTAACTGCAGCAATATTTGAAGTAGCTGATATTGTCAGTTAAACTAGACAAGGGTAAAAAAACGCCCGTGCTTTAAAAACACATGATCACGAATGATACCTAAAATACTTTAAAACTGAAATTGTAGGTTAAATTGTAAAACTGTAAAAGGTCTTTACAACATTACATTTGTGGTAAAACAGTTTACAGCGAATGTTACTTTGACTAAATTATCTTAAATTGTTAGTTCGTCTGGAAAAAAGGTTTCAACAACACTACAGTTGTATGACACTCTGTACAGGGAATAATACTTGACTGAACTATACAGGTTTCGACCACTGTAGCTACTGCAATCGTATGACACCACCTCACAGTGAACAACAGGCTGAACTAACCGAAATTGTCCTACAAACGCAACGTTTTGAGTTGGCCTCACACCATCCGTGACATGTCTACAAGATCAATCTTCGGAATCGATGTTGACCAAATTAAAGTACAGGGTGTGGAAACGTGAGGACTTCAGAATTGTCTCCGGTCAAAACCTAATTAAAAGCTGTCTCAGTTTCATTTCCAGTACACATTCCAATGAGAACTTTAAATTAAATACATTCTAATATAAAGCATTTACCTAGAGGGAACTTTAATGTCCTGGTAATTGCGAGTTTAACTTGGACACACACAGCAGTTGAACGGTAATTAAAACCATTCTCGGTTCTCTTCTTTCCGATGAAGGACCTGGTTCTCTTGCGATGGTAGTGTTCACTGGTCACCCCCGCATCGAGACGACCCAAAAGAAATCTCAATTCTCTTCCTTCTGATGAAGGACCTGGTTCTTGTGGTGGTAGTGTTAGCTGGTCACCCCCGCATCGTGACGCTCCAAGAGAAAAAGACACTCACTTTCTCTTCCTTCTGATGAAGGACCTGGTTCTTGTGGTGGTTTTGTTAACTGGTCACCCCCGCATCGTTTTTCCAAGAGAAATCTTTTTCTCTTCCTTCTGATGAAGGACCTGGTTCTTGTGGTGGTAGTGTTAACTGGTCACTCTCGCATCGTGACGCGCTTCCGAGAAAAAGACACTCACTTTCAGTCATGCTTCCCATTCCTTTCCAGTATGTAGTCTGCGAGGTTTTTTTTTCTTTTTTGGAGAAGGGAAGTGATGTTTTAGTCATGTGGAGAAGTCATACATATGGATGTTTGTGTAGCAGGGTCAGTCTCTGGAGGTTGCAGGGGGTTGGAGAAGGGAAGTGATGTTCTGGAGGTTGCAGGGGGTTGGAGAAGGGAAGTGATGTTCTGGAGGTTGCAGGGGGTTGGAGAAGGGAAGTGATGTTCTGGAGGTTGCAGGGGGTTGGAGAAGGGAAGTGATGTTCTGGAGGTTGCAGGGGATTGGAGAAGGGAAGTGATGTTCTGGAGGTTGCAGGGGGTTGGAGAAGGGAAGTGATGCTCTGGAGGTTGCAGGGGGTTGGAGAAGGGGAAGTGATGCTCTGGAGGTTGCAGGGTTTGGAGAAGGGAAGTGATGTTCTGGAGGTTGCAGGTGTTGGAGAAGGGAAGTGATGCTCTGGAGGTTGCAGGGGGTTGGAGAAGGGAAGTGATGCTCTGGAGGTTGCAGGGGGTTGGAGAAGGGAAGTGATGCTCTGGAGGTTGCAGGGGGTTGGAGAAGGGAAGTGATGTTCTGGAGGTTGCAGGGGGGTTGGATAAGGAAGTGAAGTGATGCTCTGGAGGTTGCAGGGGGTTGGATAAAGGAAGTGATGCTCTGGAGGTTGCAGGGGGTTGGATAAAGGAAGTGATGTTTTCCAGATGATCGGTACAAAGAGTTGCCTGCTCTCAGTTCCCCATGTCATATATGTCATGTTGTAACCCCCTAGGCGACACGTCAGTTTTGTGCTGTGTTCAGAGATGTGGGTGGTGGCGGGATTGCTTGATATTATTATCATCATTATCATTATTATTTTTTTGTTATTAGTATTATCATCATTATCATCATTATTATTATTACTGTTGTGATTACTATTGTTGGTTCCTGTGACACAAAGCTTCCAAGGGTTTCTGTTTTCTTTTTCTTTC
>JADBJO010002318.1:95000-102500 GCA_016801955.1 Conus betulinus
CTTGCCTGGAAACTCGAAACGTTTTCTTCCCATGTAAGTACTGAGTTTATTCTATTCCAAACATTGATCACGAGTGGGTGGTTGTTTTGAAAACTGAAACTGGTCTGTACCGCGTGCTTGGTTCTGAGGGGTGTAGGTAAGCTTGGGGGTGGTGGTGTGTTATTCGATGCCTTTCTGGCTCAGTTTGCACGGTAGACATTTTTCCTGCCCCGCAGAACTTGCGATGCTGGAACAGGAAGCGTGCGTGTTTGTCTGCAACAGACAGTGCTGCTGGCTGGAAGTGGTGTGGATGCAGCGAACAGCCGACGATGCAACCCCCACACCCCCCCCTTTTTTTTGATCACCCTGACAGCGGTGTCGTGTCACACTTGGGGCCTGTCCTCTGGATACTTGAAGGACATTTTACAGCAATTAAATTCGACGACCATGAATTGTCACAACAATTTGTTATTAGTATTTTTTCATCAGGTTTAAAAATGTTAAGGAAGGTTTGACTCATCAGTTCACAAACCAGATGGTTACAAAACAACATCAGATAAAACACAGGTACAGCAAGATTTGAAAGTACAGGCACATGCTGATTTTGAAATTAAAGTTGCGTTTGAAGCTTTTTAATCTGTTGAATTTTTGTGGATTTTTTGTTCTTTGCCAATTGCCACATAACATTTGCCCAGACTGATGGATTTATCGAGTGAGTCTCTGTCACTTGTTTTGAAGTCTGACAGCATAATTGCGAATTGGAAAGGTGAAAGTTCTGGAACCTTTGTAACAGATAGTATTTTGCACAGCTTTTTAAAAATTTCAGATCTGAAGGTTTCAGTTAGAGAAACACAACAATGTAGACTTTGTTTAGTGGCAAGAGTTGGCATGTAGAGGGCTGTACTGTGAATCAGTATATTTTTGTACATTTGTAATTTTCTGTGCAAACTCTTAATATCTTCAGAGATGTTTTTTATTGGTTTTTGCAACATTGATCTTTTATCTTTCCTCCAGTGTTTCACACACACACACACACACACACACACACACACACACACACACACACACACACACACATACACGCATGCACACACACATGCACACAGGTACACAGGTACACACAGCACACACACACACACACACACACACACACACACACACACACACACACACACACACACACACACACACACATTTACACACTCACACACTCTCTCTGTCTCTCTTTCTCACTCTCTCTCAGTCTGTCTGTCTCTCTCAGACATGCACCAACATGGAGAAAGCAGTCAACTGTTTCTTACCTGCTCGTAAGTTGTCCAAAAACAGTGGAACTTGTTTGTAAACAATTGGGAATTCTTTTCAATGACATCTTTTTATCTGTGAATGAAAACAGTGTGCACATGGATATTTTTGCTGAATATTTCATAGACAGGCCTTTCAGTAATTTTTCTTTGATTTTGTACGATTAAGTATTTTAACAATTGTTTCAAATTATCAGTTACGTTCAGTACATTTACAACGTCTCTCTCCCACGCTGAGCCCATGCCTCTTTCCATCTCTGTTGGTCTATATATCCATTCCCTCCCCCATTTTCACACACACATGCACGCACGCACACACACACACACACACACACACACACACACACACACACACACAACTATATATACACAAACATACACACATACAAGCACATGCACATGCGCGTGCACACACATACACTCATACACACACACACAACATACACACACACACACACACACACACACACACACACACACACACACACACACACACACACTTCCCTGATGCAGTCCTGCAGCCACTTCTCCTGCTTAAAGGTCTAATATCACTCCAGTATCACTCACAAGTGAAAAGACATTAACTGGAGAAGACAACAACAACAACAACAACAACAACAACACACACACACACACACACACACACACACACACGTACACACACACACACACACACACACACACACACATACACACACACACACACACACACACACACACACACACACACATGCTGTAGAGAACCTTGAAATATTTTTCTAATGTCATTGTTGTATTTAAAAAAAAATGCTGGATCTCTGGGTTGTCTCCAGCCATCTGTTCAAAGCTCTGGCCCCATCAGAAAGTAAGTACAAAAAGCATGTGTACATGAAGTAGAGGACGGACCGTTTGTGATCATGAATTATGAAGTAGATTTAACT
Organism: Conus betulinus; assembly: GCA_016801955.1. Lineage (NCBI taxonomy): Eukaryota > Metazoa > Mollusca > Gastropoda > Neogastropoda > Conidae > Conus > Conus betulinus. Next base: position 97,201 of record JADBJO010002318.1, read on the forward strand.
TATTCTCTCAAAGTAGAAGACTAACTGTCTCTGGTCAAAAGTGGCAGGATTTCAAACCAGCCAACCCTTGTACACATAACATTAACTACAAATTACGACCGGCTTTGTCAAAATAATAGAGGGGCAAGTCAGCTTAGGGCTACGGCAGACCACTATCTCTATGCTAGACCAGAGACTCAAAACATTCATCAGCTCTAAACGTTTTGAGGGCAATTGCGCTGGAATGGGGTTTGTGGTCGCACGCGCGCGCGCGCGCACACACACACACACACGCACACACACACACACTCACACACACAAGCATGCACACATGCACGCACACATGCATGCACGCACATATGTACACACACACATATGTGCACGCACGCACACACACACACGCACACACTTACATACACACCACACACACACATGCGCACACACATGCACGTGCACACACACACACACACACACACACACACACACACACACACACACACACACACACACACACACACACACACACACACACACACACACACATACAAACACACACACACACTCACACACACACACACACACACACACACACACACACGCATGCACACACACACACATTCACGCACGCATGCATACACGCGCACACACACACGCACACACACACACACACACACACACACACACACACACACACACACACACACACACACACCACAGAGAACATTAGTAAGGCAAGTAAGGACATCATCAAAATTTTCACTTCCCCTATCAAGCAAATTTAGATTAAGCTCAGCTGCCAAACACAACAGTGCACTTGCCTTGGGCAGCCAGACATTGATTTATGTGCGGCCCTGTATGGTATTAATAGAATTTTACAGTTGGATGAAAAGTCAAAAGTAGCATAGCAATCACATGGACTAATTTTTCCTTATTCAGAATCAGATCTTTAAAACAAGCTTTTGGAAGTCCCAGTGCAAGTTACTCAGGAATAGTGTGAAAAGTGAATCTGAAGTTCATTCATGGTTGCATAATATAAATAAGCAATTGAAGAAAAAGAAAAAAAGAAGAGTGAAAGTTGTGAATCAAATGGGTTTTTTAACTTGCATTTCAAAATGAGCCTATCAATGTGAAGACTTGCTTTTGGTTGTGTGTGTGTGTGTGTGTGTGTGTGTGTGTGTGTGTGTGTGTGTGTGTGTGTGTGTGTGTGTGTGTGTGCGATTGTTTATGGTGAAAGTTAATTGGCTTTGTCTTCTTTCCACTTCAATAATTTTTTTCTTTTTAATTACAAGAGCTAGCACAGACTTGGTATAATGATATTTTATACTTCCCAGACCTTTTCAGTCATTCTGTAATGAAGATATCAACTTTGCTGAATGGGAAAGGCCATAAATCTGCCATGATATGTAAGAAACTAAATTAACACATCTTTGCAATAGGAATTGTGATCATTTGCAATAATTTCTTCACCATCATACTGATAAAATCTATGTTAGATATGATTCATGTACATTTTGGTACTGTTATTAATTAACATTGTTATATCAACATCAGACCATTTTGATGCAATTTCTAAGCAACAGAGATGCAGTTATTTACATAGCAGTTTGGCTTCATGTTGATTTTGCCATATAATATATTGTATCATTTAAGGTTAGCATAGGGGTAATGAAAGTGCTAGTGTGTTAGCCATATGCTGTCTGTCATAAGATTGTTCAGGCTTGCAACATTTTTCATTCAAACAGGTATTCTGAATGGCAATCAGTCTGTCTCTCTGACTATCTTATCTGTGTATTTATCTATAAAATTCCACCTTGGCTACACACAGTTGCCTCTACTCCACCCCCTTTCTCTCATCACCTCATTTCTCCACATCCCTGCTACCAAACAGAGAAATCTGCCCCCATTTGGACTCTCAGCTGCACTGAAAAGAGGGCACTCCCCCCCTCCCCCCCCCCCCCCCCCCCCCCCCCCCCCCCCCCCCCCCCCCCCCCCCCCCCCCCCCCCCCCCCCCCCCCCCCCCCCCCCCCCCCCCCCCCCCTCCCCCCCCCCCCCCCCCCCCCCCTCCCAATCAGATATCTAGCATGCAAGAAGCATCCGCCTACACCCCTTCCAAGAATTAAGGTAGGCAAGGGAAGTCACTCAGAATGCTTTTCTTTTCCTGTAAGAAAGGTGTGGAGAATTTTTTTTTCCTCATTAGCAGTAGAAACATACAAATTTGACTAGATCAAGAAGAAAGTTAATGAAATACGCAGAATGAAAATTGATATGGAAAAACGGCTGTTCTCTGGGTCATTGAGTTTTCGTGAGGTTTTCTGGTTTAATCTTGTTCCTGCATTACAGATTACTCATTGTTTCTTGGACCATTCTTCAATAACAATACAATGTCTAAGGAAACTTTGACTGTGTGCATGCGAGTGCTGTGTTGCACTGCTGTGCATGAACATTGAAATCAAAGTTTGGTCACACAGGGTTAGTCTCTGGCAACAACTGAAGCACAAAACATTTTCTTTGGAAAGATTTTGTCAGCTTGTGAAAAGTGTAAGCTTTCATCTTAGTGTTTTCTGACGCATCACTGCAAGTGAAACCACGTGAGAGCAGCAAATTAAACATATATATATATAATATAAAATAAATAATTAAGATTTTTATTAATAATTTATTTTAAAAAAAATGATTCATTGGTAGGAATTCATGCAGCCTTGCTTTAAACACAGACTACAGATTGTATGCGCACCCTGATCTTTGAGTCTAAGTTGAAAATGGGCAGCATGCACCCTTCTCTTCTCTATCCATCCCCCCCCCCCCCTCTCCATTCAATACAGCCTCCTCTTTATTCTCATGTTTGTTATGTCTTTATACTCACTGTCTTCTTTAAAAAAAAAACTGTTTTAATGGCACAGAATAACAAGAGAGTTTTATCATTGTACAAAGATGGTACTGTGCTGGCCCAGTTTTTTTTTTTTTTTTTTTTATACCCACATCCCTTTAGGGACTGGCCTCGCAGTGAAGACTATGGCATATGTAGCACATAAGCAGTATAGGCAGATTACTTTTTTTCCCTTTGCTTGTCTTCCCTTGTCTTAAGTTTGATTGAAAAAAATGATTGATTGTTGCACAGGTAAATCGTTGAGTTCAAGTGCTTGAGGCGCAGTCTTCTCAACTTTCCTAAATGTATTGGTCTGTGCATAAACTGTGCCTTTTGAAGTGTTGTGCATAATGATTTCTGTTTAGAATAGTAATAAAGTGAAATGCATGTTAACTGGCCTCACTCAGCCTGTAAAATGGACTTCTGTTTTGTATGACTGAAAAGATTACTTTGGGAGAAATAGGCTATGATTAACAGTATAAGTTTGACTCAAGGAAGCAAAAGGTAAAAAAAAAAAAAAAAAAAAAAAAAAAAAAAGAGAAAAATTCCAAACTGTTCAATGAAATTATTTTGTTGCATTCATACAAAATTTTTGAAAGCAGAATTTCTGTTCATGAAGGTAATGAAGGAAACGTGACATGACCTTTTAGTTGTTGATACATGTGCTTTTCATCATTATGGCTTTGTGCAGAAGAAGAGTGATTGGAAGTTGAGCACAAAGATTGTTGACCGAGTTCTATTGAAATGTAATTGTAAACAAGGGGAATAATTGTCATCAAGAGAATGGTGAAAACAACAAACAAACCCTTGTGTATGTGTATTTGTATACTACAGCGTTTGCATGGATTTTGTGCAAACTACAATTAAGCTTGTGGTACAGCGAAAGCAAAGTCACAGGCATGTGTGTTCTCCACTTGCATAGAAAATGAAAAGATAACCGGTAGTGGTTCAAGACATACAAGCTGGGCTGTGTTAGAGTTCAAGCAAAAGAAAATTCTGCTCAATGGTAACTGGCATGTGTATTCTCCAGTTAAACAGAAAATGAAAAGATAACAGATAGCGGTTCAAGTATGCATAGACTTGGCTGTATTGTAGTTTATTGTTTAATTAATAAACAGAAAATTTTGCTCCTTCTTTTAAACTTTGAGTAGTAGTCTACTACTATCATTCGTTTATTGATATTTCATATTTATTTGTCTTTTTTGATTAAAGAACTATTGGTACGACAAGCCCCATGTGCAGGTTTTCTTTTTAAACTCTTCTATGCCAAGGGTATTTTTCTCTTGTCAATCCCTATGAACCTGAGGTGTATGTATTTCAAGGAAAAAATCCCCCCAGGTGACAGTTTGGTTTGGTTATGTGTTAGGTAGGGCATGCTGTTCTAGTTCTACTCATGTTGCAAAACAAGCTTTGTGTGTAATGTTACTTTGAAATTGATTTCCAAACAGCGCAAATGTGTAAAGTTGTAATTCACCATATATGGAGTATAGGAAAGCAAGGGTTGTCAGAATGATGTCTGCATACTGGTATTGGCATTGTGATTGAGTGAATGAAAACTCTTGGCAAAATACTGTATATTTCAGAAGAAAATCCTTGATGATGCCATATGACCAATATTATTATTGCATTTTTACAACAAATAACTGCGAACAAAAATGGAAATGAAAATTGTTTTATAGCAGGGAAGGGATAGATACCAAAGCCATTCCCTCCACAACTGAAAGTTGATTCAGGCTGATTTTGCTCTGGGTACTCACAGAAGATGCTTTTGCTTCAGCTGGCATTTCAAAGATCAAAGTCAACATGCACTTTATGTACACAGATATTGACCCTGTGAACCACACAGACAGTTACTGAATAAGGTCTGGAAAACAGGATTTTCAAGTGGAGATCTATCCCACTGCTTTTTGAGGTATCTGGCAGATGCACATGTGCATACGCACGCTCACACACACGCACGCACACTCGCATGCATGCACGCACGCACGCACGCGTGTGTACACAGGCACACACACACACACACACACACACACACACACACACACACACACACACACACACATACACACACACACACACCTTGAGAACAATATCCTGCTTGGCAGACTACATCTGCGTGCAGGGTTATTCTAAGTGATGCATGCCTCTTTTTGCCATCCACTCTCTCCAAACCTACCCCACTCTCTCCCATTGCATCTTGACTTTCTCTCTTTTGGCTTCAAAACCTCCTCTCCAGGCTCTAGCCACAGTTTACATTCCTGTGCTCTCTGTCTGCCGCTTTTCATTCCATCCTCTATAAACAGAGCGCATCCTTGTCCAGTGAATGGCTCTGTCCTGGTAACATGAAAGCTTTGTTTTCTGGAGAGGGCTCGGGGCATGTGCGGCAGTTTGACTGTAAACATCTATATCTGTAGGCGTTTGCCAGGAGAATTGTTGCATGTGATGTATCGGTTCT
>JADBJO010002318.1:105000-112500 GCA_016801955.1 Conus betulinus
CCCACACACACACACACACATGCACAACACAGCCAGGTTCACTCAGTCACAATACAGAGTTAGCAGTTAAAAACAAACAGAAACCCCTGTCCAGATCAGATCATCATAATCATCAGGCTATACACCAGAAAAGATTATGTCTGTCCTGCTACTGTCAGTGTGTCACAGCGTGTCACTTGTATCGTGTTCAGTGGTGGCTGATTTGATCCAACATGGACATCATCTGCTAAGCCTCTGAGCTGATGGCAAAACAAGCGTTAAAGCTAGCATGAGTGAGAGCACACACACACACACACACACACACACACACACACACGCACGCACACACACACACACACACACACACACACACACACACACACACACACACACACACACACACCTCTCATCCAACATACACTTCCCTCCAGAGGGAGAGGCTGCCACCACGTCCACCCCACAACACTCGCGGTAAACTTCCTGTCGTGAAGAATGAGTACTACTACATAGGAAGGCGGGTGGGGGGGGGGGGGGGGGGGGGGGGGGGGGGGGGGGGGGGGGGGGGGGCACAGGCATAGATGCGTCAGCAGCGGAAATTGAACTGCTCAGGTCTTCACAAGAGCGACGCCCGGTTTGAAGGATCGCAGAGTGTTCGGACTATGATGACCATGACTTAATTAAGTGGGGATGGGGATGGTGAGGATGACACAGTGGAGAACTACGTGCTGGTGCGAGTCTGCATGCCAGCAGGGACATGAATTGTATTCTAGTTTTAAGCCTAACCCGGCGCCGACCAGACCCTACCATTTTACAGTTGCTTGGTGTCGTTCATGTAAACCAGTACTGTTTTCTGTTCCATTCCAAAGTAATTTAGCGCCATTCAACACAATAGCCTACGAAGTTTGCTGAGGAACTCCATAGATTCTGTTACCACAGGTTACCACAGGTCAATAGTTATTTTCAGCATCAAGGTAGTTAAAAAAAATGAAACAATAAAAAAAAAAAGGAAACAAGAAAGCATTTAAAAAGAAAATAGAAATTGTAAAACTGTAAAAAAAAAAAAAAAAAAAAAAAAAAAAAAAAAAGTATGAAAAGGAAAGAGAGAAGATGGCAGTTGAGTGAGTTACCATTTTCCTCTGCCAACAAACAATGAATTGGCAAAAACTGGAGCGCAATCTTCCCTTTTTATGTTCAGTTTCACTTATTTTCTGGTTGTCGATAATGCACTGGTTTCATTGTACTTTAGATTTCTTTTCTCTCTTTCCTTTAAAAAACCAAAAACATAAACAACCCTAAATAGACGTATTCAAGAGATGGCCCAGGCACTGCTTCCAACTTGATTACATTTTACACAATGAGAGTGATGTAATGGTGAGAAGTGTCCAGTTCTACACTGGGCACACAACATTCTCTGCTCGCTTCCGTCTAGCTCTTGAAAGAAAAGGCTAATTTCAGGCCGCCCACGCGCGCTCGCATGCAAGCGCGCACCCACATACACGCACGCGCGCATACACACGCACGCACGCATGCATGCACGCACGCACGCACGCTTGCATGCACGCACACACACACACACACACACACACACACACACACACACACACGCACGCACACACACACACACACACACGCATGTTCGCACATGGGTCAATTCACTGTACGAAAGGTAAGGCATTAAAACATTGAAGCTGCAAACAGTAAATGAGATAAACAATGGGATGGTTTCGTCTTCGTAAAACTACTTCTGTTTGAAAGAGTTCAACAAATTAGTGGCAGTGCGATTAAGGGGAAACTTGCCGAGAAACCTGAACAGTAGAACCGTGGTTTCTTCTGATCGTTTGATTATTGACCACCAGTAAAGGTCATACACGCTGGCATATATATCTCTCAGGAGAATGCAGTCTCTCTCCGATAGGATAACAACTGAACAAGGCTTTGTAGGTTGTTTGATTATAACTTAACAGTATATCGCTACAGCTTTTTTTTTTTTTCCCTTCAAATTTTTGCCCCACACCCAAGGAAAGGTTTCTTGTCAGTGTCATAAATCGGTGAGCATACAGCGATCCATTAAATCAGTGGAAGGGTGGAGAAAAGTTAACGAGTGAAACAGAGCTGCTTGGATACATGTAATGTGTACATAGTTTGTTATATAAATGTGTGGTACTTCTTACATATGTAATGTATTATACATAGTATGTAACATAAATATGTATGGTACTTTTTGGATACATGTATTGTATTATACATAGTATGTTACATACATGTGCGGTATTTTTTTTCCAGAATCTTTATTAGTGTGGGGGGGGGTGGGGGGGGGGGTGGGGGTGGGGATGGGGGGAACATGGATAACATACAAACACAGTGAAACTTTCTGACAAAGAGGCTTTGAAAAACAGAAAAGAAGAGATACATTCACGTTTCAATGACGAGCTTTTCCCGGATTGAAACAAATCCCCCCCCCCCCCCCCCCCCGCCGACCTTTGATTATAATTTAGTTCTAATATTTACCCCCATGAAACATCGTACACAATAACCGTTACCACATTTTCCTTTTACCAAAGACTGACTCCGTTTAGTTTAAGACTTTTTTCCCCCCTAGAATGTTGTAGTTTTCGTCCGGTTCCAATGAGTAGGTTCATTTCTCACCAAGGTTCTCTTTAAAGACTCGTTTGATCTAGAAGGTTGTACTGTCTGACCGATACTAATAAGTAGGTTGACCTCTCACTAACGACTCTCATTAAAAACTTAAAAAAAAATTGTTTTCAGAGTGTTGTAGTTTTTTTGTCTGATACTAATTTGTAGGTTGATCTCTCACCAAAGATCCTTTAAAGACCCGGGCTTTTTGTTTGTTTGTTTGTATGTTTGCTTTTTTTTTTTCTTCTTCTCTAGAACGATGTACTGTTCGTCCGATATTTGTTAGTACGTTGACCTCTCACCAAACACTCTCTTAAAAGACTCGTTTTATCTAGAAGACTAATTAGTGGGCTGACCCGTCACCAAAGTTTCTCTTTAAAGACTCGTTTTTTTTTTTTTTTTGTAGAAGGTTGTACTGTTTGTCCGATACTAAATTGTATGTTGATCCCTCACCAGAGACTCACATTAAAGACTCGTTTTTTTTTTCTTTTTCTAGAATGTTGTACTTTCTGCCCGATACTAAATAGTAGGTGGACCCTCTCACCAAAGACTCCCATTAAAGACTCGTTTTATATAGAAGACTGTACTGATTGTCCGATACTAAATTGTAGGTTGACCCCTCGGCAAAGGCTCCCATTAAAGACTCGTTTTATAAAGAAGATTGTACTGATTGTCTGATACTAAACTCTAGGTTGACTACACGCCAAATTCTCCCATTAAAGACTCGTTTTATCAAGAAGGTTGTACTGATTGTCTGATACTACTTAGTAGGTGGACCTCTCACCAACGACTCCCATTAAAGACTTTTTTTCTTTCCAAGAATATTGTACGTTTTGTCCAATAGTAATGAAAAGATTCACCTCTCACCAGAGATTCTCTTTAAAGATTCGTTTGTCTAGATTGTTGTAGTTTGTGTCCGATGCTAATTAGTTGGTTGACATCTCACAACAGACTTCCATTAAAGACTCTATTTCTGGAATGTCGTACTTTTTGTCCGATACAACGTAGTAGGTCGACCTTTCACCAAAGGTTCTGTTTAAAGGTTCGTTTTTTTTTTTTTTTTTTTTTTTTTTTTTTTTTTTTTTTTTTTTTTTTTTTTTTTTTAACGAATGTTGTAGTTTTTTGTCCGATACTAATTAGTAGGTCGTTCTCTAACCAAAGAGTCTCTTTAATTTTTTTTTCTCTGAATATTGTCCGTTTTGTTCGATACTAATTAGCAGGCTGACTTTTCACCAAAGTTTCTCTTTAAAAGACTCGTTTTCCTAGAATGTTGTACTGTTTGTCCGATACTAATTAGTAGGTTGACCTTGGACCAAAAGCTCCCTTTAATTAAAGACTCTTTTTCTTCCCCTAGAACATAGCGCCCTTTGTTCGATACTGATTCATAGATTGGCCTACTGCCGAAGACTCCCTTTAAAGACTTCTTTGTTGTTGTTCAGTTTGTCCAGTACTTACTACTAGACTGACCTTTTACCAAAGAGTTAACTCCACAGAGTTTTCTGTAACCTGACTCTGTCTGATACTAGATTGAGCTCGCAGCAAAGACTCCTCTGTGGACACCCTCCTTCCCCCCGGAACATTGTACTCTTTGTCTGATACCAGATTTCCTCCCATCCCCCTTAAAAGATTTGTAATTTTCTTTTTCTGGAATATTGTACTCTTTGTCTGATACTAGATTGTTCTGTCAACAAAAGCTTCCTATCTTTAAAGACCTTTTTTTTCCCCCAGGGAACAGTTTTCTGTTTACGTTTGTCTGTCTCGACACGCTTCTCATGAAAGATTTCCTCTTGTGGTTTTTTTTTTTTTTTTTTGTTCTGAAATCTGTTCGTCTTTCATTGATTTTTGTATTACCTCTTGCTCTCAGTAAAGACCACCTTTACAGATATGTTTTTTTTTTTCTTTCGTCTGCAACCGTTCGTCCTTGTCTGGTACTGGCGATATCTCTCAATAAAACCTCCTTCCCCTTTTTTTTTTTTTTCAAGACTTAATTTCGTTATTGAGCGTAGCCCCCCCACCCCCACCCCCCGTTTTTTCGTTTTTTTTTTTTTTTCTTTTTTCTTTTTTTTTTTTTTTTTTTTACCGGAGTTGTTTTTATAACAGAGACTTCCTCGTTTTAAAGCACATTTTTTTTTTTTTCTAAAACAAATTTACGCAGAGAGACTAGCCATGGTCAGAACATGAATCATTGAAATCACTTAATGGGTGAGAGTACAACAGAATATAAATGATGATGATGATGATGATGATGATGATGATGATGACGGTAATGGACATTTCTTGAGCGCTTTCCGTCCTGTCAGATAAAGCGCTTTACAACAAACGTGATACAATTCTAACAAACACCACACATCAACGCATTAATGCGCACCATGCGTCCACCAAAAGGGAAATCAGGTGGAGCATGAAAAGCAAAAAGACATCCACACATTTTTACCATACTTACGCGCACACTCGCGGAGGCTCTCTGTCTGTCCGTCTGTCTACCTATCTGTCTGTCTGTCTGTCTGTCATACACAGATACAGACACACACATACACACAGACATGGACAGGCAGACAGACAGACAGACACACAAACACACGCACGCACACATATACACAAGAGCATGCACACACACACACACACACACACACACACGCGCGCGCGCGCGCGCGCGCGCGCGCCCGCGCGCACTCACGCACGCACGCACACGCACGCACGCACGCACGCACACACACACACACACACACACACACACACACACACACACACACACACACACACACTACGCTCATATGTTCAGTAACCGAAGGTCATTAAGACATCATCATACTAACAGGCAGTTTCAAAAAGACACGTCTTGAAAGCAGTTAAAAATAAAATGAAGCGAAGATAGTGAGAGTAAACTGTGGCAGACGGAGCCGAAAAAAAAAAAAATTACGGAAAGGTTTGGATTAGCACAGCAAAATGAAACAAAGACTTGGAAACTTTCGCAACGGTAGGCACATGAGGTGTCCTTAGTTCATCGTATCCTACTTTTTCTTTTCTTTCAGCTCCCCCCCCCCCCCCCCCCCCCGACCTCTCATCACACAGTAGGAAAAAAATCAGCGATGAACGATGACCGCCTCATCATGCGCCGAACGACGCACGCGCGAGAGAGATTCTCTCGGGGTCTCTGTCTCATTTTGTATCTAATGTGTATAAATCTGAAGGAAGGCGAGCGCATAGAGGCTTTTGACATTAAAGGTCAGAAGTCACACACAGGCCGAGATCACAAGATGGCATGAAAGAAAGAAAAAGTCGTTGTGAACAAAACCTGGTGCGTCGGAATTGTGTTCGAATTGAGTATTGTGGGTGGAAACTCACAAATTAACGCAAAACAAAACCAAAACAAAACCTTTTCCAGATATTTATTTTTCTTTCTTTCTTTTTTTTTTTTTTTTTTTGCTGAAGGACGGATTGCACGTGCTCTGCCTTTCATTTGAGTTATGTGACAACATGTATTGATTACACATTCTTACGCATGCTTGCTAGCAGCCGGATGACGCCCAAACCTGTGCTTTGTCGCTCGTTCCCAGACTTATCCAGACTTCCGGTCGTTTGATTATTGATTTCTTTCTTTTTTTTTTTTTTTTTTAATGTATCCGTTTACTTGTGGTTGTCTGTTAAATAGCTTGAGGCCGGATGATTTCTGCGATACTCAGAAATATCCCTAGCTCACGGATGTGGGACATCGTTATGATGAGTCCGATGGACTTCAGGAAGAGAGTTGATTTGTCGCCGAGAAGCGTTCTTGAAATACACAAAACTGTTATATCATGCATAGAATTTGCCAGTGTCGTGGTTGAGATTTGTATTCCATTTAAATGGTCCCCCCCCCCCCCCCCCCCCCCCCCCCCATTCAGATTGGACATACTGAGTGAGTGAGGAACGCTGGCAGCTAAAAGAAAAATACCGTAACTGATGAAAACCGGGTCAGTATTAGTGTATGACGCACGTGCCGACTCACCGGTATCGCTGCGCGGACTGTAGACCTGTTGTAACTGATCAGCAGACGAATGCTGGAACAAATGCCGTTAATTGTTTTCAGTACGGTTTTTATTGGCATTATACGGTTCTTTTCCTTCTTTTTACTCATGGTCTCATTTCTGGATGTAATAAAAATGGCGGAAATAGTTTATCGTAAAAAAAAAAAAAAAAAAAAAAAAAAAAAATTACTGTTTTCTCAAAACGAACGCCGTGTTGTTACAGTGATTGTTAGTCATGATCACTGTTGTCTTTATGATGAAGCGTTTCAAAGTCACAGTACTGACGAGGCTTGAAGCAGTGAGATCCCCATGCCTCACATCATCAAAATGGCGGGAATAGGTCATCGTAAAAATGGCTGTTTTCCCTGAATGAATTCCGCTTTGTTACATTGATTGTTAGTCATTATCACTTTTGTCTTAACGATGAATGAAGCGTTTCACGGTCACAGGACTTCACGATCTTTGCGGGTCGTGAGGTCCCCATGCCTAACATGGTTGCAAGTCAAAGTGCGCACGGAAGCTTCTCATGGCAGCTGCTGAAGTGTGAGCTGCGCAGATAGTGGTGGTTTTGTTTTGGTTGGTTGGTTGGTTGGTTTTTGCGTGGAAGGCTGACAACTTGTGGCTGACCAGCAGATCAAAGCAAGGAGGTGTCGCTGGCAACAGACTTTTGTCAACACAACTTGCTGGTTATGTAAATGTTGACTCGTGTGTGTTGAGTGTATGTACTCCTGCTCATTGATGCGGTTGTCAGAGTAACGAATTTACGGCTTGTGTGGAATTGGTTTTTCGTCGACTCTCCGGTTCTGTTCAGTTTGACTTCCTGTCGCAATTCACACAGGTGTTTTTTTTTTTTTTTTTTTTTTTTTTTTTTTTTTTGTTT
>JADBJO010002318.1:127500-140000 GCA_016801955.1 Conus betulinus
AAATGAAAAGGTTTGGAGTGTAGACAAGTGTGAGGGAAATGTCATTGATTGGGACAGTGTCATGGACTGGAATAGACAAGTGTTTGGACAATGTCATGGATTGGAAATAGACAAGTGCCGGGACAATGTCACGGATTGGAATAGACAAGTGCTGGGACAATGTCACAGATTGGAGTAGAAAAGTGCTGGGACAATGTCACGGATTGGAATAGACAAGTGTTGGGACAATGTGACGGATTGGGAGAGACAAGTGTTGGGACAATGTGACGGATTGGGAGAGACAAGTGTTGGGACAATGTGACGGATTGAAATAGACAAGTGTTGGGACATGTGACGGATTGGGAGAGACAAGTGTTGGGACAATGTGACGGATTGGGAGAGAGACAAGTGTTGGGACAGTGTCACGGATTGGAATAGACAAGTATTGGGACAGTGTCACGGATTGGAAATAGACAAGTGTTGGGACAGTGTCACGGATTGGAATAGACAAGTGTTGGGACAGTGTCATGGATTGGAATAGACAAGTGTTGGGACAGTGTCATGGATTGGAATAGACAAGTGGGACAGTGTCACGGAATGGAATAGACAGTGCTGGGACATTGTCAAGGATTGGAAGAGACAAGTGTTGGGACAATGTCACGGATTGGGAGAGACAAGTGTTGGGACAATGTGACGGGATTGGGAGAGAGAAAAAAAAAATACTGGGAAAATCGCTGTCTTCTTCTTCTTCTTCGTTCGCCTCACAGCGTCAGCCGCCTCGTTGATAAATGTAGCCGTTTTCTCCAGGTCTTGTCGGCAGCCGTGGAGCTTCGTGTGCAGCGGAGTCGGCGTTGGCCACACGGTTTCTCTCAGTCCCTTGAAAAGGGGACAGGTCTGTAGGATGTGTTCTGGTGTTTGGTCTTCAAGACCACAGGAGCAGGAGGGGGAAGGCGCCAGCTTCAGCTTCCTATGCAGGTGGCCATTGAGTCGGCAGTGGCCAGTTCTGAGTCTCATAATGACCACCTGCTCCTGTCTCTCCAGAAGATGGAAGGCATCCCTTGTGGGTTGTGGTCGCATCAGAGCCTTCACAAGGGTCTTCTTCTCTGCGAAGCTGACGCTGTTGTTTGGTTGTCTTCCTCTGGCTCCGGTTTTGGCGAGCTGATCGGCTGCCTCGTTCCCTGGGACTCCGCAGTGGGCAGGTACCCATTGCAGGACTACTCGTCTACTTTTGGCGAGTTCCTGGAATTTCTCCATTAGACGAGGAAGTTTTGTCTCCTGCAAGGGCCTCCAGGACGGACAGCGCATCAGAGAGGAAGACAACTTGGGTGCAGTCGCTCTGTGATTCATGAATCATGGAGGCTGCCTGCATGAGGGCCTGAACTTCTGCAGCATAATTGGAGCAGTGTTTTCCCAGTTGGTATCCCTGCTGTGGTGGTGTGTCCCTCAGGTGACTTGATGAATACGCCCGCTCCTCCATCAGACACTGCGTTGGTTGCTGAGCCGTCGGTGTACGCATGTATCCAGGATTCTTCAGGGTACTTCTCAGCAATCATGGCAAGTGTGAGAGTGCGTTTGACGATGTCATCCTGAAAGTCTCCTGAGGCAACCTGTGGAACTGTTGTGGAGATGTGAAGATTTGTGAAGTCTTCATTCCAGGGCTGTGGCAGATCAGAGGGGTCCAGTGGGTTGGCAGGTGGCAAGCCATCTTGATGCTCCCTGGCAAGACTCTTACTTTCATGGATGAAGCTACTGCGTTTGAGACGATTCTGGTCAGGTTCTGCATCCTCTTGTTCATCGGATGTTGAGGCAGGGCACTTGAATTTCTCTGCCTGAACCATGGTCTTTGCGTCTCTCCTCTGGTGGAGGGGCTGTATGGCAGTAACCTCCTTCATGGCTTTTATTGGTGTAGATCGCATGGACCCGGTGATGATCCTGAGGGCTTGATTTTGGACCCTATCCAGGGATTGCTGGTGGGTCTTCGCTGCTGTTGACCAAGCTGTTGAGCCATACTCAAGATGGGGCCTGACTGCTCCCTGGTAGACGCGCTTGAGTATTTGTTCGTTTGCTCCCCAGCTGGTTCCGGCTAGCTTCCGCAGAATGGCAAGCTTTCGTCTGGCCTTTGCTTCAGCTTTCTGGATGTGTGGTCGCCAGGTTTGCTTCTTGTCAAAGGTGACACCAAGATAGGTTGCCTCCTCTTCGTGTTTCAGGGCTGTGTCTCCAAGTTTGATGGGCCCAGCCTTTTGTTTTGTTGACAAGGTGAAGAGTGTTGTGGAAGATTTCTCCTTGTTGATTGCCACACACCACTTATCTGCCCATGCCGCCAGCTTGTCAGCCGCTTGTTGCATTCTGTATGTGGCAGTAGTGGCATGCTCTTCCTTGCACCACAGCACCAGGTCATCTGCATAAAGTGCAGCATGGATACCTTTTGGAAGTTCTTGGATGAGGTCATTAATGAAGACCAAGAAGAGTGTAGGCGAGAGAGGACGCCTCCTTGTGGGACTCCATGTCGCAGCAGTACTTTTTTGCCTTTTCGTCCGTTGACTGTGACTCTTGCTCTGCGGTTGTGGAGGTAGGATCTGATCCAATGCAGCATGTTGCCAGCGACTCCACATCTATGCAGTTTCACGAGGAGGCCATCAGTCCAGACTTTGGGACAATGTGACGGGATTGGGAGAGAAAAAAAAATACTGGGAAAATCGCTGTGACTGGGGCAGAAAAAAATGTTGGAAAATGTCATTCATTGGGTTGAAAATGTTGTGAACATGTCACGGATTGGGACAGACAAGTGTGAAAAAAAAAAAAAAAAAAAAAATCCTGGACTGGAATAGATCAGTGTCGAAGAAATGACATGAATTGGGGAAGACTGGTGTGGTGGAAATTTCATGGGTTGAGGTAGACAAAGGCAAAGAAAATGTCGCCGACCGGGCTAGACAGACATTGGAAACGTGTCATGGATTGGGTAGGACCAGTGTGGGGAGATGACATAGGTTCGGTCAGAGAAGTGTTGGTGGTGAAAGGTCATGGTCATGGGTTGGTCATTCAAGCGGTTTGGGGGGGGGGGGGGGGGGGGGGGGGGGGGGGGGGGGGGGGAGGAGGAGGAGAGGGATGTTTCGTATGCAGGTAGACAGGAGGTGGGGAGGTGCCGACATATGTCTTTGAAGTAAGCTAGAAAAGATCTTAGAATGGGGCAGACAAGTTTTGGGAAAATGTTATGGATTGAGGAAGACAAGTGTTGGAAAATGTCATGAATTGGGGTAGACAATTCCTGGTAAAGTATTGTGAATTGGGGTAGACAAATATTGTGTAGTGGCAGGAGACAAGTGTTGGTAAAGTATTGTGAATTGGGGTAGACAAATATTGTGTAAAGTATTGTGAGTTGGGGTAGACAAGTGTTGGTAAAGTATCATGAAGTGAAGTAGACAAGTGTTGGTAAAGTATTGTGAATTGGGGTAGACAAGTGCTGGTAACGTATTGTGAATTGGGGGTAGACTAGTGTTGGTAAAGTTCTGTGAATTGGGGTAGACAAGTGTTGGCAAAGTATCGTGAAGTGGAGTAGACAAGTGTTGGCAAAGTATTGTGAATTGGGGACAAGTGTTGGACAATTGTGTTGGAGTAGAAAGGTAACGTATTGTGAATTGGGGTAGACAAGTGTTGGTAAAGTATTGTGAATTGGGGTAGACAAGTGTTGGTAAAGTATTGTGAATTGGGGTAAACAAGTGTTGGTAAAGTATTGTGACGTGAAGTAGACAAGTGTTGGTAAAGTATTGTGAATTAGGGGTAGACAAGTGTGTGGGGGTAGACAAGTGTTGGTAAAGTGATTGTGAATAGGGGTAGACACAAGTGTTTGTAAAATATTGTGAAATGGGGTAGACAAGTGTTTGTTGGTAAAGTATCATGAAGTAGAATTGGGGTACACAAGTGTTGGTAAAGTATTGTGAATTGGGGGTAGACAAGTGTTGGTACAAGTGTTGAATTGGGGGTAGAAGTATTGTAAAGTATTGTGAAATGGGGTAGACAAGTGTTGGTAAAGGATCATGAAGTTGAGTAGTAGACAAGTGTAGTAAAGTAAAGTATTGTGAATGGGGGTAGACAAATATTGTGTAAAGTATCGTGAGTTGGGGTAGACAAATGTTGGTAAAGTATCATGAAGTAGAGTAGACAAGTGTAGGTAAAGTATCATGTGAAGTTGGGGTAGTAAAGTATTGTGAATTGGGTAAAGTATGGTAAAGTATCATGGTGGGGTAGACAAGTGTTGGTAAAGTATCATGAAGTAGAGTAGACAAGTGTTGGTGAAATATTGTGAATTGGGGTAGATAAGTGTAGGTGTTGGTAAAGTATCATGAAGTAGAGTACACAAGTGTAGAGAAAGTATTGTGAATTGGGGTAGACAAGTGTTGGTAAAGTATCATGAAGTAGAGTACACAAATGTTGGTAAAGTACCATGGACAGACATTGCAGTATTGGGAAATGTCATGGATTAGGATAGACAAAAGCTGGAAAAATGTCATTGGCTGGGTTACACCAGTGGCAGGGAAATGTCATGACCTGGGGTAAATTTTTTCTATTGAAAATATTATGGACATAGTGAACAATTGGAAGAAAATGTCATAGAGTGTGCCAGACGCGAGTTAGGAAACATCCTATCGATTGACTAGCCCAGTGTTGGGGAAAATATAGCGATAGACCACAAGCGGTCGACGATTGGAGAACTGCTATTGAACTGGCGTCTAATCAAATATGATATTAAAAGGATTTCTGTGTTTTAAAAATGAAGTATTAAAGTGATTTTTATGGACAGATACTGTTCAGAACTGTTCGACAGCTTCGACAACACGGCTTACGTCAATAGGACCTTACACATCCTGTCGATTCCACAGTCTTTGACTCATTCAGCTTGTGAAACTGTAGTTTACGTATCGATAACGAATAGAACCACTCAGAAGAGATTTTCGACTGCTTCATTTGCGTCTTAAAGTCAGTCAGTCAGTCAGTCAGTCATTCCCCTGACCGCTGGGGTCGTTGGGGGGACATGATGAGGCAGCAGCCGCCGTTTCTCTCCAGGCTCTTCTATTGGTGGCTGTCTTGAGCGCCAAACGAGCTGGATGATTTTTTTTTTTTCCTTCATGGTGTGAGGGCGCGCGTTTTTCTCGCCATAGTTTCGTTAAAGAGAGAAGAAACAATTAAGATTTAATTTCAGCTTTAAAGACCTGTGCGGGCAGAATTCTGAAGTTGATCTGAGTTCAGTTTGGAAACGAAAAAAGATCTGTCGAAAGTCCATGAACTGCACCCCTGGGAACTCGCATTCCGTCCAGTTAACCCTTTCACGGGCAAACCGTTTTAGTACCACATTGGTAAGTGCGGACTGGAACAAGGTAACCATTATGTGTGTGGTATTTTAAGTGTGTAATTGCTACACCTGAGTACACTTATACCGTCCTGGGTGAAAGAGGATAAGACAGTGGCGCGCGATAACGTGCGATATGACCTGCATGCCTCATCCTCTCTCAAAGATGCTACAGACTCTCTCTGACGAATTATTGTTCTACCGTAGCAGTCCAGGGGTTAAAAAAGAAAATTGGGGGCTGAGTGTGGGGATAGTTAGTTAAAGAGCAGCTGGAGAGGTGGGGAGAACAGTGTAGAAAGGCGGGAGAGGAGAGGGGAGGAATGAGAGAGAGAGAGAGAGAGAGAGAGAGAGAGAGAGAGAGAGAGAGAGAGAGAGAGAGAGAGAGAGAGACAAGACAAGACAAGACAAGACAAGACAAAACAAAACGACGAGCATAACAACACCACCATCAATATGATGATGATGATGATGATGATGATGATGATGGTTGTAAAGCAGTTTCAAGTCTTCCTGTCTGTCCTCACCGTCCTATAAGCTGCCACAAATACAGAAGTAAATTGTAATGATTGCTGGTTTGGAGGAAAACGCAGAGAATAAATCAAAAGCAGCAGCAGCAGCAGCAGCAGCAGTAGTAGTGGTGGTAGTAGTAGTAGTAGTAGTAGTAGTAGTAGTAGTAGTAGTAGGAGGAGGAGGAGGAGGAGGAGGAGGAGTGGAATAAATGTATGTATTGAACATACTTTATGTCATTAAAGGCAAACAAACTTTATTTGAACGGTAGTTTAGAATGCAAAACATGAGAGAGAGAGGAGAGAGAGAGAGAGAGAGAGAGAGAGAGAGAGAGAGGGTGCTGGGACTGGGGGATGAGAGGGCGGGGGGTGAAGAGGCACGTTATGAACGGCTAGTAAAGCATAGAATATTAACGAAGGTGTAAGATGAAGTTCAGAGAGGGAAGGGTGGCGGACGTGGAGACGGAATGGGAAGAGTGAGGGGCAGCAGGCACATGATACCTGTGTAGAAGCTGTTTTGGGGCGCAAGGCAAAGCAGTGTGTGTGTGTGTGTGTGTGTGTGTGTGTGTGTGTGTGTGTGTGTGTGAGATTTACCATCTGGATTATCGGGCATGGTATTGGGGTGGAGAGACGAGAGTGAGATGGAAAATAACATGCATAGTGTATCGAGGAAAAAGAAAAAAAAAAGCAAGGTGAAACTAAAACCCTCTAAATACGGCCCACAAGAACAGTAACACTAACCGCCTCGTTGAAAACAGCGGGGGGAGAGAGAGAGAGAGAGAGAGAGAGAGAGAGAGAGAGAGAGAGAGAGCGCAGGCGAATATAGGGGCCTAGGAGTGAGAGACAAGTGATGATTAGAAGCCTGGGAACTTTGGAAAGCAGAGAAGCCAGACTGGCATGCCACGGCGCTAGCTCCCCGAGTGGTGATTTACACCATAGGCCCATGAAAGGCGTCCAAAACAAAGCCTCTCAGAGTACACAGTCAAGGTGAGTTGGATCAGGCCTCCGGAGTCGTACGTCCTGGATCGACATGGAGATCGCTTGGTCTGATAGCACAAGTCACGTATTCTGACGAGTCCTCCAAAGTCAGAATGGCCATCACGCGGTTTGGGTGCGGTGACACATTTTTGAAGAGTCCTCCCCAAAGTAGAAATGGCGATCACTCGTTTTTGTTGCAAACGTTGGTGAAGAGTGTTCGGGGCTCCGGGTTAATTGATGTGAAAAGAGTAGACTTAACCTTTCTGATACATTACATCTCCGCCCCCCCCCCCCCCCCCACCCTCCGCGCGCCACCCACCCCCGTCCACTGTTTAATTCATTTCCTTTCTTTTTGTGGGGGCGGAAAATCTGACCCTTAAGGCAAGAGACCAAGCCGCCATTTTTTTTTTAAACAAAACAAGAAACACTGTTAAGAAGAAGCCACCTCATTGGGCACGAGCTCTGACGATGGCCTCATTGGTTCAGTCAAATACTCTGTATGAATGTTCTTTGGCTTGGGGAAACGCAGGCTGAAGATTTTTTTGTGTGACGTCTGCTGTCGAGACACAGGCGAAGTCAGGAGGCAAAAGAACGAAACCAAAGCGACTTGCAATCTTTGAATGAATCCTTACACAGACAATCGTTCCAGCTAGCTTTGATCATGATAAAGGGTGAGTACAAACACAAACGGCTAGTGATGTTAGGGAATAGGGTGAAAGTCACACAATCCAAACATTTTCAGAGAGTATTTTCAAGTCATAATGGCCATAACATACTTTGGTACCTCTCACATTCCGGAAGAGTCTTTTTGGGGCCTAAATGGCTATCACTTGTTTTGGTGCAATCACACATCCCTGAAGAATGTTCCCAGCTCAGCATGGTCATCACACTCATCACTTGTTTGGTTAGATCACACACACCTGAAGAATCCTCCGAGGTAGAATGGGTCTCCACTTCTTTTGGCGCAATCACACTCACCTGAAGACTTCTCGCGGGTCAAATTGGTATCACTTGGTTTGGTGTAGCCACACCTCCCTGAAGAGACCTCCAAGGTCATAATGGCCACCACTTGTTCCAGCGCAGTCGTACGTTCCTGGGGAATCATTCTCCCAGATCGAAATGGCCATTTGTATGGGGTAGTCACGACAGTGCACTTACTTTCTAGAGGACGTGAGATGAAACAATGCGTTAGCGTTACTCTCTTGTCGACTTCACTGTACATTTGACCAGATGACATCGAAAATGTTACATGTGGATACTATTTTTATCCTTGTATTAAAGCGTGACTGACAGTGACACATCTTAAACGGTTGCAAGTTTCGTTGCTCAAATATGATTATTGGTAGATGCTGACGTTATTGTTACATGCGCTGAATTAGTATACTGTGCCTGTGTTACTACTGATGAACACTAAATGAATGTATTAACATAATAATGGTGTTTTCTTTGAATGCTCCACAGAGAGGGTCATTATTCAGTTGTTCAAACTGACTGTTTGAACAGTGAATGGGATGAGGGTTGGAGCGAGTGGAAGGCGATGAATTCATTGAGTGTGCCTTCAATACTACTCATGAATATTAGATGAAATGTACCGTTGGTTTCCTGTCTATATTCCACCGCGAGGTTTATCGTTTAATTGTTTAATGTATTGAACGGTGGATGGGACAAGGGCCGGAGCGTGTGGGAGTGGGGGGGGGGGGGGGGGGGGGGGGAGGGGGATAGTAGTTAGTTAGCTTGCTACTGCAGTTATTCTGGCTTCGGTGTTCTTTTCACGTTCATACGCTCACAGATCTATGTCAGCACTGCCGCAGGTACTCTGTAATCTTCCTGTGCAAGACTCAACCCCCAGACTTCCCACACCAGTTACTGTGTATCTTGGGCGGTAGATCGATTAGATGTTCTTTTTTTCTAGCCTAACTTGCTTATTATTATTTTTTTTCTGCTTTCAGTCAGTGTAGTGTTTGATTTGTTCGGGGAAAACAATTGCGACGAGTTCCAAGCGCCTGTGGCACACACAAGGCCTGCGGAAGCACCAAGCGAGTACGTCTGTTGTTGTCTGCGTGGGCACGGTGCCAGTAGTACAGGGAGTTCCACGGTTCATGCAGTTGCCGAGTGAAGACGTTGGGGGGAGAGAGAGGGATGGGGGGGGGGGGGGGGTGGTGGGGGGGGGCTACGTACAGCAGTGCTGGCGCCTGAGGGTGCGAGGGAGGAAGGAATGAGTGATTGAGCGAGTGAGTGATGGAAGGGGGGAGTCGGGTACAGAAGAAACAAGGGGTACTACACCATGCTTTGTGTGAATGGTGAATAGACGTGCGAAAAGATCGCCGCGAGGAGTGGAAGAACTGGCGAAGGTGTATGTTGCGTGTTACCCAACCCCCCCCCCCCCCCCCCCCCCCCCCCCCCCCCCCCCCTGTTTTTGTCTTCGGTCTACCTGTGTGTTATAGGAAGATGGTGGTTTAAGGTTAATGGCTCATCAGATGACTAACAGAGAGAGAGAGAGAGAGAGAGAGAGAGAGAGAGAGAGAGAGAGAGAGAGAGAGAGAGAGAGAGAGAGAGCGGAGAGCGGAAGGGAAAGAAGCGCGGTGCAAAGAAATCGATTGATTGGATGCTTTTCAAACTTTTTTTTTTCTTTTTGGCATTACTTCCCTCACGAATGTTACCAGCTGAATACTTAGCGACCGACAGTGAAGTAGGTCAGATACGTTTCTCGACCGATATTGTTTCTTTAGTGGATCGAATACAGTCAACGAGTAAGCGTTTTATGCAGTAACTATCTCAGCTGTGACATCAGACGTACAGAAAGACATCATTTACACACACGCACAGTACGCGCACACGCGCGCACGCACACACACACACATACGCAGGCGCGCACACACGCGTGCACGGACGCACACACGCGCACACACACACACTCACACACACACACACACACACACACACACACACACACACACACACACACACACACACACACACACACACACACACACACACACACACACACACACACACACACACACACACACACACGCACGCATGCATGCACGCACGCACGCACGCACGCACGCACACGCACCCACAATCACACTAAATTGACTAACCCCCAGTCGCTGACGAACTGGAAACCCTGTGCTTGCTGACAAGTATGGGTTGTTGTTATAATATTATGTCGGTGACCAAGCAGACAGGTTCTGCTGTACGTGGGGCAAGGCGCTGTTCAGGCGCCCCTAACACTTGCTCCACTCGAACTCTCCGCCCTCTCCTCTCATCTCGTCCCCTGCCTTTTGTCTTCTTCTTTGTCGTCTTATATCATTCTTAGTGGACAGACACTACACTCAAGACGACGACGACGGTGATCACGACGACCACGACAACGACGACAACAGCAACATCACCACCACCAGACTCATTCGCTCATATACACGCAGGCCTATCCGCGCACATACAACAACAACAACAACAACAACAACAACAACAACACACATTGACTCACTCACTCATGCGCGCGCGCTCGACGCCACACACGCACGCACGGATGCAACTCTCTACAGACATTACAGAAATTAAAGCAGTCCATCCAAGTGGTCTTAGGTAAATTTGTGACAGTAGCAAGATTGTGAACAGGACGAAGGGTGGGGGGACGAAGAGTGGAGGAGAGAGAGAGAGAGAGAGAGAGAGAGAGAGAGAGAGAGAGAGAGAGAGAGAGAGAGAGAGAGAGAGAGAGACGTGGATAGGTGGATGGGTGGGTGAGAGATGGAAACACAATACATGCGTGCGGTCCAACGTTATTTTTTGCATGTCGCACGTCACAGGTCGACTAAGCGGCAAGCGGGAGTTTCTCTTGATGCGACGATGCCTGCCGAGGATATTCAGTATCGACAGAACGATACGACACCCCCGGTTGATCTTCCGTGGAGTGAACCAGCCCCCCACCCCCCCCCCCCCCCCCACCCCCCACCCCCACCCCTCTCCCTTCTACATGTGCATGTTGTGTTGCTTGATACAGACATGTAACATGTGTTTGATGTACACGTTGAAACGCCAGAATCTTAACCGATGACATTCTCGGTGACAAGAGAAGACTGGAGGCAAAATCGATATGTACACAGGCACCGCTCAGGTGAAATGTATGGGGCATTGTTAGTTTCAAAAGGTCGTCGGTCGAACTGAAATTGTCTTCGTAAGGAAAGAAAGAAGAAAAGGGGAAAAAAAAGGGGGGGAAAAAAAAAGAAGTTTGTCATCATGGAAAGAGTAATCATTCACTATGGATATATATATATATATATATATATATATATATATATATATATATGTGTGTGTGTGTGTGTGTGTGTGTGTGTGTGTGTGTGTGTGTGTGTGTGTGTGCGTGCGTGCGTGCGTGCGATTTGTTGTCTGGCTTTTTATCCGCCCGTATCAGACCATGGAAGAGCAACATCAAGTTCCACACAAAATTCCGGCTCTACAGGTCACTAGTGGACTCCATCCTGTTATATGGTTGCGAGACATGGACACTGATGGCCGAAACAGAAAGAAGAATCCAGGCGTTTGAGACCAGGTGCCTGAGGAAACTACTCCGCATCTTCTACAAGGAACACAAGACCAATGATTATGTGCGGAACCTGGTCACCAACCTAGTTGGGCCCACGAACCACTACTGGCGACCGTCAAACGACGGAAGATGGCATCGTTTGGCCACGTCATTCGTCACAACTCCCTCTCCAAAACCATCCTCCAAGGTACCGTTGAAGGAGGGCGCAGACGAGGAAGGCGGAGGAAGAGCTGGTCCGACATCACCCCCCCCTCCCCCCCCCCCCCCCCCAACGACCTCAGCCATCAGCCATCAGGGGAGATGGGATGATGATGATGATGATGATCAGACCATAAAGACAGATTTCATCAACAACAAAAAAAAAGGCTAAAGATTTGAAGTCACAAAGAGCAAACATAGACATCCCTTTCTCCTTCTCCACATCTCTTATCTCCACGGAAAATAACCAAAAAAAAAAAAAAAGTTTTATGATTACCCACTCTGGAAGAAATTACAACTTTTGATAGAAGAAAATGGAAACATAGCTTCCATCAGATGAATCTGGCAGTCTCTCATTTTCTGTTACGAGACTTTTGTTTTACGACCTTGTTAGTCTAGTAATACATCCGCTGTTGATAGGAGGTGAATGTAAAGTCGGGGTTTGCGGGGGGAAGGGGGGGGGGAAGGGTTAGGGTGGGGGGGGTGGGGAGGGGGAAGACATGGGGAGAGAGAGAGAGGGGGGGGGGAGAGGGAGGAGGGAAAGGTGAAGAGTTGGGGAGGGAACAGAGAGAGCGAGAGACAGAGAGAGATGGAATAAGGGAAAAATTGTGTGTGTGTGTGTGTGTGTGTGTGTGCGCGCGCGCGCGCGCGTGTGTGTGTGTGTGTGTGTGTGTGTGTGTGTGTGGGGGGGGGGGGGGGGGGGCTGAGGAAGTCGTACTTGACTGATAGATATTGTATCAGATATTTGCCGGCTTAGGGGAAATCTCTCTCTCTCTCTCTCTCTCTCTCTCTCTGTGTCCATACACACACACACACACACACACACACACATACACACACGCACGCACGCACGCACACACGCACGCACGCATGCACGTATGCATGAGCGCGCGCGCGCGCGCACACACACACACACACACACACACACACACACACACACACA
>JADBJO010002318.1:145000-152500 GCA_016801955.1 Conus betulinus
ATGTATGTAAAATGGAGAGAGGTGAAATAAGTGTAAGTAACATCATGGATGGAGAGAGAAAAAAAAAAAAAAAAAGAAATGGGGGGGGGGGGGGGGGGGGGGTAGCTGGTGGAGGTGAAAGTGGATGGAGGTGAAAAAAAGCGTACATAAAAGGAATCGGGGGCACAACAGGCACAGACTAAAAAAAAAAAAAAAAAAAAAAAAAAAAAAGGCATCATGGAAGCGAAACAAGCCTAGACTCAAAACGAAGAGAGGTGAAACGAGCCAAGACAAAGCGGTGGGTGACAAGGGATAAAACAAGCGTAGACAACATGAAACTGGAGGCCGTTACTAAAGGGTTAAGAGCTGAGCTCAGCCTAGACGAAATGAACAGAGGCAAAACAGGCGCAGACAAGATGGGCGGAGGAGAAACAGGCACATAATTATACAACATGGAAAGGAGGCGCA
The DNA here is from genome assembly GCA_016801955.1 of Conus betulinus. Lineage (NCBI taxonomy): Eukaryota > Metazoa > Mollusca > Gastropoda > Neogastropoda > Conidae > Conus > Conus betulinus. The sequence continues at coordinate 145,448 of JADBJO010002318.1, forward strand.
GCAGACATAGACCGAATAACGCATGGAGGGCGAAATAAGCGAAGAGAAATGGAAAACAGGGAAAACAGGCATGGCCAAAGTGGACCGGGGGCGAAGCTAGCGTAGACAGAAGATGAAACCGGAGGTGAAGCAAGCGTAGGTAGAATGAATGGGGACGAAGTATGGATGGGTAAAACAAATCTGGTAAGGTAAGGTAATGTTGCCGATTGCCCAGCCGACCGCAAAGGGCCATGTCAGGGCTTTCACGGCGCGCAAGCCAACTCACAAGTCATTAAAAAAAGGGGGCCAAAAAAAAAGGAGAAAAAAAAAAAACCCCTCATCACACAAACCCTTTAAAATACACCATCTAAAAAAAAAAAAAAGAGAAGTAAAATCTTAGATGAAAAATGTCGATCTCTCTCAGAAATCCAAAGATCACATAGGGCGGGACATATCTGAACAAGGTTTTCGTGGAGTAATGATTATGTCTCACTATCAGTAACACGAATACAAGCTTACATGAAATGAACAGAGCGATATAAGCGTAAGCCGAAAGGGAGTCGAGTCGCAGCAGGCCGAGAGTAAACGAACGGAAGCGGAAGGGGCATAGACGAAATGAATCGAGATAAAACAAACGTACAGAATATGAACGGATGGAAGTGAAACGAACCCAGGCGTTATGAATGGGTGTAAGCTTCACGCTAAGTAAGAGAAACAAGCACACAATGCCAAATGAAACGGCGCGACAAACGCACTTTGACTTAAAAAAAAGTATTACCAGTCCTATCAGGCTATTTGGCGTGGGGAGACAGGAAACGGCGATGAAGCGAGCGTTTGCGAAATGAATGGAGGCAATACGAAATAGCGTAGTTAAGAATTATTGTTATTTTTTTTCAAATGGGGATGGTGAGGGGGAGAGTGTGTGTTGTGTGGGTTACGGATGATGTGGGAAGTGAGGGGTGAGGGGAAGGCGGAGGGGGGGGGGGGGGGGGGGGGGGGGGGGGGGGGGGGGGGGGGGATAGGGGGTATTCGGGTTTAAAAACTAGTAAGTGTCTCACGAAAGAATGTTAATAAATGACCCTTGTGAGGTCAAATTTATGTAACATGAACTGCTTTTCTCAGGCGAATGATTATGGCCGCTTTTGTTATACTTGCGATTTTTTTTTTTAAAGTTTGTCTGCTCTGCGAAATTTGATCTGTGTGTTCAGTGGGTTGACTTGCCTGTGTCAGCGAGCTTTGGGTGCCGGGTGTAAGCATTGTTGTGCTTGGGTCTTTCAAATCTGTTCAGCATCCTTCCGTTTGTCTCTGGAAAGCGTAAAGAGGAGACGAGGGCTTTGCAGGTTACTTACTGGTAACGCCTGCGTTGTAAGATCCTTACCTTTTAAAGTACGAAGAGGTTCCATAATACGCACCGCGCGTGTGATAAGCATTTTTAACTTTTTCTTAAGTATTGTAAGAAGTAGGCATAAGCATTTTGCTGCGGATTCCTTAAAGACCTTCGTCTTCCATATCATTTCTACCAAATCATTTTAAGATGCAGACAAGTTTTTTTTTTTTTTTCCCGATGTTTTTTGACCACGCTGCTTACGTCTCATCTGTTTTCATGAATAAATCTGAAGCCGTTCCAAATTTCTCCAGTGAAAAGAATAAAATGTTCAGAAGGATTCTTATCACCTTCATTCATCAATTGAGTATGTCACGAACAGTTTGTCTGAATGTGTGTATGGGTGCAAGGGTAAGGTGATCAGCTCACACAGAGATAGTGTTCGTAATACAAAACCCGAACATTATCTCACACATCCAGTCATTCGAACGCGACAGCACATCTGCATTGGCAGCACGACAGCTGATTATGTTTTAGCAGTAACAACTCTTCAAGTGAGAAATAGATCAGGTTACTAATCCCAGAGAGCGAACACACAGACAAACATTACAACAAAACAGTGAATGAGGGCCAAGATTTTGGCTTGGCAACTGTCACGTGGACTATAATCATAAGTGCCCGAAAGGGTGTTGGAAGGAAATCATTGCAGCAAAGTTCTTCCCCCAAAAGGTCGCTGGCAAGCAGCTTTAAAAAACCTGTGCTGGGCATGGAAAAGTGAACTGTTTACTCAGAGGAGAGAGAAAAAAAAATCGAGAAGAAATTTAGTTTCCATTACGAGAAAGAGTACACACAAGACAATGACGTCTTGGGTCTTCTGGTTCTAGATTCAGAACTGGGTCTTCATGGTCGTCTTCTAAGATTCTCCCTCCAAATTGAAATCTTTATTCTTGTCGTCTGCTTCTCCTACCTCTGTTTTTTTTTTTTATACTTAGTTTTAGTTTTTGTCCCTTCTCTCTTTTTCAACGCCGTCTTTCTGCGCCCAAGAATAACTCTTATTACTTTAGTTTCCTCCTCGACTACTTTTTCTGGAGCCCTTCTCCGTCGTGCTGACTCATTTCTCTGTCCTCGTGTCCTGTCGTGCCCGTCGTCTTTCCCAACGCCCAGTTTATACAAAGATTTGAACAAAGGATCTCCCTTGGGGGTATGTCCATTTCTACTTTGGGCTTATCTGCAGCTATGTTATTTCACATCCACAATGAATCTCTCAAAACAGTGTTCTTTTCTGCTCACCAGCATTCAGTTCTCTCTGCCAACATAATACCCTAACAGACAGCTCCTTTTAGCCCATGGACATCGACATTTCACAGCGACTTCGGAGATCATGTTCACACAACAGTTCCCCTCTTGAAAGCTGCGATCACTTCGTTCACACGCACTCAAACCAGCCTGCCAGTAGCATCAGCGTGGTACCTTACTGCAGTACTAGGTGAACAAGGGAAAGACTTATTCTTCGAGTGAATTGTCCATGGTTCGGATCTGTTCACCTTTAGTGAAGATTTTTCAACTGGCTAAGCTCAGAGTTCCACACTTGATGCTCCGAGGTCCTAGTGGATAATTTGTCCTTCTACAGACTGTGTAGGGTTTGGTCTCAGGAATCCTGCCTGCCTTCGCTGATTACTGTCATCTGTCAGTAATTACCCCACAGCTTCGACCTCCTTCCACGCGGCCTGGAAGTCTGCACAGTATGAGGACACTAGAGCTAATTGCTCAATTATCCTCTTATATGTGACAATGATGAGTGTCTAAACCATCATTGTTTAAAGACCTTAAAGCCGTCTGCGAAAGGCTTCGCTCCCTCGGCATTCTTGTTTTTGTTGTGTACACCTTTTTTGTCTTTTTTTCCCCTTTATTAATCAGTTAATCCTGAGGTTTGTTTACTTTCAAAATTCCTCTTTTCTAGACTGTAAAGGCACTGGGATCCTTCCCCCCCCCCCCCCCTCCCCAATTTTCAATCCACCTAGCTTGTGAGATCAAAAGTACTACCTCCATTTCTTTTTGTTTGTTTGTTTGTTTTTTGTTTTTAAATCTCAATTCTTTTTCTTGTATTTCCTGAATGCCTTAATTCGGTCAAACTCTCCTTTCCTCTAGGGATTCTGTGGACTTTGTCAGTGTCTTTTTTGTTTGTTTTAATTTTTTGCATGTTTGATTTCATGTTTATCATTGAAAAAGCATACACATGTATTTACTTCTAAATTTCTAAAAATGAAATCCAGATATAGATCAAGAGAATTTTTAAATGAACTTCATTGGTTATTTGTCCATTATCGTATTATTGATCTCCTGCAAAGACTGTAAAACCCTGAGGAAGAGATGTACAAGGTTTTCAATTTTACCCATAACGGCAACGAATGCGTAGCGGCAGCGGCGGCGGCAGCAGCAGCAGCAGTCAAGACTTTGAACTGATACAGTGGAACCACGTTCGTGGTAAAAACATTACGGGAAAAGCAATCTACGGTTTGAGGCGGATAACGCAGGGATGGGGGGGTGGGGTAGGGGTGGGGGGGATGTTGATGGTTGTGGTGGTGAAAAAAAAAATCCACCTCAGCAGTGTTGGAAGTAAAAGGTCAGTCATTTCTGGCTTTCCGGCTCTAGGTATGGTTTGGTGCTAGCTGAACTATTTGTGCGGGGAGTGCACTCGGGGCTGCCGCAGCTGATTTCCGACTTCAGAGCTTCCTCTTCCTTCCGTGTACGTCTTAGCGTTCCGAGATTCCCTCCCATTGGTGAGCAGGCTGTGAATGTAACCCTTTTTTTTTTTTTTTTTTCGTTCTTAAGCACACCTGTAGGGTAGTCATAGTCGATCTTTGGCGATGATGTTTAAACCTGACTCCAGTGTGTGTGTGTGTGTGTGTGTGTGTGTGTGTGTTGTGCTCACAGTCACGTCAGAATGGACTAATCTATCTAGTTCTAGTAAGGATGGGATGGAATTTAGCCTATGCTTATATGCACTCTCTCTCTCTCTCTCTCTCTCTCTCTCTATCTCTCTCTCTCTCTCTCTCTCTCTCCGCACTGCGCCCCCTTCCATTCCTCTGTCTTCCTTCCCCCTTTCTCTGTCAATCTCTATCTGTCTCTCTGTAAATCTGTCCCTCTTTGTCTCTCTCCCTCCCCCCTTCCCCACTCTCTTTGCTCCTCTTCCTTCGTTTCAAACCCCCCCCCCCCCACCTCCGCCCCCTATTTCTATGTCTGTCTCTGTCAGTCAGTCAGTCTGTCTGTCCTGTCTGTCTGTTTCTCTCTCACTCTCTCTCTCTCTCTCTCTCTCTCTGTGTGTCTCTGTGTGTGTGTGTGTGTGTGTGTGTGTGTGTGTGTGTGTGTGCTGCCCATCTGTTTATCAGGAACTGTGCCCAAGTTCCTGGTCGTTTGATGTGTTGGCATCTCACACGTGTATGTCGACGGAAAATAACAGATAGCAAGCTTTTGAAAAAGAGAAAGATATTTAGTCTCGTGTATCCTCTTGCCCCCCCCCCCCCCCCCCCCCCTTCCCCCAATGTTACGGAAACCGTGCAGCTTGCTATGCTACATTGAATCATGTGGACAAGTAACACAAGGGAACTGGGTGATCACTGGAGGATGGTCATCTGTCTCGAAGACAGACAGGGTAAACGGCGTCGTACATTTAGCCGTTGTGAGGGTCATGCCTCATGGCTTGCTGTTGTTGTTGTTGTTGTTGTTGTTGTTGTTGAATGACACGGGAGATTTGCGGCATGTTTGATGGACAGGTTGAATCATTTCTTGTAGTAAAATTGAGTATTACCACACCGCTGTTCTTCATCTTCATCATCATCGTCTTTTTTCTTCTTTCATCTTCTTCTTTCTGTGAAGTATGTATATGTGTCTCAAAAACTCCCTGGTGATGAACCAAGTCCTAGGAAATAGGGTATGGTGTGTCATCCACGCATGGTAGAAATGGTGGTCACCAAGCTCTCGTCTCGTCTCGTCGTTTTCTGACAAAACAAGCGAGAGCACCTGTCACACCTGCGACCCCCACTGTCCCAACCCTGAATGTGACGCAGAGCTTCAAAAAGAAAATGGCTCGCTGAAGAAGCGTTTCAAAAAGTGTCTGTGGTTCATGTGAAGTATGCCCAGTTTTCTTTTAAGTGGTGGAAGATGGTGTGTTGTATAGAGATTTTAAAGTTAAAATTGTTGTTTTAAACATTAAAGTTAAGCACAGGCCTTTGCACACAGGGGGGTTGATTCATCCCTTCAAAAAAACATTGTTTTTTTCAATGATGGAATCTCACACAGCAGTGTGTAATCCAGCCTGTGTCAACTGGTAGTGCGCACGGGGGTCTTGGTGACCTCGTTACCGCGCGGGATAAAAAGTGCAAAGTTGCGTTAACTGTGCCTGTTTTGCATCAAGCTTGCTGGCGACACAAGATGTGTAAAATGAAAATTCTTTTTTCCCGTGCAAGAGCAGTCTCTCAAGTGTTTTTTATGCCCCTTCTTTTGGCTGTTTAAGCGCGGGGTTGGTTACTGTCAGCCCTTTTCTCACCATGCCACCACGAAGAAAACTTAGCACCTTTGACAAAACCAGGGCGATTGCGTGGATACAAGATGGCATTGCAAAGGCTGAAGTGGCGCGACGACTTGGTGTGCATCATTCAGTTATTGTTAGACTGAATCAGCGTTTTAGGGCGACCAACAGCGTTGAAGAGAGGCCACGGTCAGGTCGGCCTAGGCAGACTACTCCCAGAGAAGATCGTTTTTCATCGAGAGGCAGGCCCTATTGCAGCGGGATACCACTTCCACCAGCATCCAAAGGCAGCTTCGTATGGCAAATAACACCACCATCCTCAGCCGTCAAGCCATACGAAACCGTCTTCACCACTTCGGCCTCAGATCACGTCGCCCAGCTGTTCGACCACGACTGCTAGCAGCCCATAGGCTGGCTCGCCGAGCTTTCTGCCATCGTCATGTGAGATGGAACCAACAACAGTGGTCCCAGGTCCTCTTTTCAGATGAGTCGCGGTTTAGTCTTGAACACAATGACGGCCGAACTAGAGTTTGGAGGCGTGTTGGTGAACGTTACATTGATGCAGCTGTTCGCCAGACCAGGGCCTTTGGGGGAGGATCTGTTATGGTATGGGGTGCCTTCAGCCTCCACCACACAGACACCACTCTACCATATTGATGAAACCTCACAGGCATCCGCTATCGGGATGAAATCCTGGCGCCTTTCGTTGTTCCGACCATGCAACGGATAGGACCCATGGCAGTCTTCCAAGACGACAATGCTCGGCCACATAGGGCCCGGGTGGCCGAAAACTTCATTGTGCAGGCCGGCATCAACAGGATGATCTTCCCGCGCGTATAGTCCCGACCTCAATCCCATCGAGCATATGTGGGATGAGTTGGGGAGACGTGTGAAGGAGAACCATCCACCTCCCAGAGACCGCCAGGATCTCTTCCAAATGCTGCAACTGGAATGGCAGAGAATCCCTCAGAGGGTCATCAGAACACTGGTCAACTCGATGAGGAGTCGCTGCGTGGAATGTCTCGCCAATGGCGGTGGCCCACACCCACTATTGAAATGATTTTGTGAACTGAACAGATTTTGCGAACTTTGATTTCGACCCATCCTCTGTTTAATTGTCTGTAAATCAACAACCGTTCATTCGATCCCAATGAAATTCAATGTACGTTGGAACGTGGCTTTTATATTTTGGAAATTATGCGGGTACATGTAAACTGTCTTC
>JADBJO010002318.1:155000-157500 GCA_016801955.1 Conus betulinus
AGCGGTCGAAGGACACGTGAACAAAAAAAAAAAAAAAAAAAAAAGAGTAAAAAATGAATAAGAAAATCGGGGTGTGTGTGTGTGGAATGAGGACGAAACCAAGCTCTCGCGATCCAGATGTGGTCAGAAGATCACTTAAGAAGAAAAATTGAACCAAAACGAAAAGAAATATCCTTCATCACGGTAGAATCTCGTTCGGCTTGTTTGGATATGATAGTCATCACATGGGCAACAGAGACTGACACATTTCTCTCTCTCTCTCTCTCTCTCTCTCTCTATCTCTCTCTCTCCTCTGTCTGTCTGTGTGTGTGTGTGTGTCTCTCTCTGTCTGTTGATCAGATTGTTATTTGGGAAGGAGTGAGGAAGGGGTGGGGTGGCGGGGTGTGTGTGTGGTGGTGTGTGTGTGTGGTGTGTAAATGTGTGTGTGTGTGTGTGAAATATTTATATCCTCAACTGAAAATTAAACCAAAGTGAATGATCTTTTGGAAAATAAAAAAAAAAAAAAAGTACGAAACCGAAGAGAGGGAAAAATAACTTTTGCAGAGGTTCGACAGGAAATGGCACCCGTATGAAAAAGCAGGTCAGGATTCAAGAAACAGTGTTGACGTTATGGGTGTCCGTCTAATATTTGAAGTCTTGTAATACGCAAAACAACAGCAGCTACAGTAGCAGCAGCAGCAGCAACAGCAACAACCGTATTGACTGAAGAATTGCTGCGTATTTATTGGACAACGGATTGATTGGACATTATTAATTTAATCTCTTTGTGCCAGTTTGAAACGAGTCACTGACGGTGTGCCGTCAACGCGCGTACGTCAACAACTGCATTGACTGAAGAATTACTGTATGTTTGTTGGACAATGTGTTGGATATTATTTGTAGCCTCTTTTCTGTTTAGATTTGAAACGAGTTGTTGAATGTGTGCCTTCAGCGGGCTTTAACAGAGAGAGAGAGAGAGAGAGAGAGAGAGAGAGAGAGAGAGAGAGAGAGAGAGAGAGAGAGAGAGAGGGGGGGGGGGGGGGGGGGAGGGGGGAGAAAAAAGAAAAACCATACGATTAGACTGAATGATGATGCCGGAAATCCTGCAAAATTAAAGCTTTAGGGACAGTTATTGTTTCCTTCTTTCTGTCATATTTACGATTTTTATTTTTTATTTTTTTTTTTTATCGACCACACTGAGGTTCCCTGTGTTTGCGCGTGTTCGTCTGTATATTGTTTTGCAATGGAGTATAAGATCAAAAGGCTATGCCCAGCCGCCCTCCCTCACCCCCCCTCCCCCTACCACCCCCACCCTCATCCCCCCCAATCCACCCCCATACCTTTTGCGTTGGTTTGTTTATTCGCGTATGCACACTTCTTCCCTTGTTGTTGTCGTTGTTGCTGGTATGTTGTCATCGTTGCTGTTGTTGTTGTCGTCGTTGTTGTTGTGGTGGTGTGGTTTTGTGAAATTCATTTTCATTCAAGCTGCAAGAGAGATTATTGATGCGCCAAAAGAAGACAGAGCACACAGTCGTCCACGTATCGGAAGCTTCACCCCCCCCCCCCCCCCCCCCCCCCCCCCCCCATCCCTTCCTGCTCTCCCCGAGTTTCTTTTTCTTTCTTTCTTTCTTTCTTTTTTTTTTTTCCTGAAAGGGCCAGGGCTTGGAAGGTGTGGATGGGGGGTGGTGTGCCTCCATCTTCGAATATTCCCCCCCACACTACTACTGCTATCACTTCTACTACTACTTCTGCTACTGCTACTTCTGCTGCTGCTGCTGCTGCTACTACTACTTCCTCCTCCTCCTCCTCCTGCTTCTTCTTCTTCTGGTTCTTGTTATTGTTCTTTCATCATCATCATCATCATCATCATCATTTTCTTCTTCTTGTTCTTGTTCTTCTTGTTGTTCTTGTTCTTTTTGTTGTTGTTGTTGTTGTTGTTGTTGTTGTTGTTGTTGTTGTTGTTGTTGTTCTTCTTCTTCCACCTCTTCTTCTTCTCCTCCAACCACACTTTCACTATGCTTGTCAGTTTGTTCTATTACTGATGGACTTTAGCATGCTGGTTGTAGTATTTGGTTTTGCTGTGCCGACACATTCATTCAGTAACTACGTTTTAACAAAAACAGACAGACAGACAGACAGACAGACAGACAGACAAACAACCAACTCTCACCCATCCCAGGGAAAAAAAAAAAAAACAACCTAAACAGGGAAACACTACAGTACTAGAAACTGAAGAAGTGTTTGACTGCATACCGTTTGCGTTTGACTGCGTACAAGAGTTCAGATTTCTGAAGGTTTCACGTCTCCCTCTTCCTCTTTGCTCTCTCCCCTTTATCCCAAACACTCCCATAGTCATGCTGGAAGCGAGATGAGGAAGCGAAGTAAGGATGTAAAGTCTTCTGCTGTGTGTGTTGATGGTATCTATGAGTATAAAGGAGCTTGGATTTTTTTTCCTTTTGTTGGTTGCCTTTTTTGGCTCTGTAGTCTCTTGTCTGCGTGTGTGCGACATGAATGGGTGCCT
>JADBJO010002318.1:165000-170000 GCA_016801955.1 Conus betulinus
TTTTAGCTGGTGTTGTGTGTGCAGATCCGGCTCCACCCCCCCGCCCCCCTACCTTTCCCGAACCTGTAGAGAGCCGTGGAAATGGGGGACGGGGGGGGGATGGGGGATGGGGGGGGGGGGGGGGGGAGAGTCTTTCAGTATGATTGTTTCCCCGATTTCTGTAAATTCTATGCTGGTAAATTTTTCTCTTTACCTTAGTCTCTTTCACTCTGCCATTCCTCCCCCCTCCTCCCCCCCACCCCCCCCCCCCCCCCCCCCCCCCCCCCCCCCCCACTTCACTCACTGTTACCCATTCTTTTTTTCTGCCTTTGTGGCTAACTTGTCTGTCATCTGTCTTCGTTGTGAAAAAAAAAAATTTAACATGACATTTGTAACGAAACAACACAAAACATTGCAATTTATAAAACGCCAGCTGTGTGTGTGTGTGTGTGTGTGTGTGTGTGTGTGTGTGTGTGTGTGTGTGTGTGTGTGTGTGTGTGCTTGCACATTCAGTACAACATAGCGTTATCCCCAGCAAGAACAGCAACCTGATTAATCGAAAGGGTGGCATGTCTGTCTGTCTGTCTGTCTGTCTGTCTGTCTGTCTGTCTGTCTGTCTCTCTCTCTCTCTCTCTCTCTCTCTCTCTCTCTCTCTCTCTCTCTCTCTCTTTCAAATTCAGGAATCCGTCAATCGCCCAGTAGGTTTTTGCAGCGCTTCCAATAAATTGTACCCCCCCCCCCCCTCCTCCTCCCTTTTCTTCCTTCCCATTTCCCCTCCCCTTTCTTCTCCACCCCTCCCTCCCACCCCTTTCCACCTTCTTCCCGTCATCGTCCACCTTATGAAAATTATGTGTGTACAAGAGAGAGAGAGAGAGAGAGAGAGAGAGAGAGAGAGAGAGAGAGAGAGGAGAGAGAGAGAGAAAGCAAACCAACCAACTTTTTTCTGTTGGTTTCTTTTGCCTTCAAATTTTTTTAATTTAATTTTTTTTTTAAATCTCCGTTTCCTGACGTCTGCTTCGTGAGTTCCGCTTTCCTGACTTCTTTTACCTTACCTTTTGTTGTAAACAATCTTTCGCCTTTTTTGTTCGTTTGTCTGTTTGTTTGTTAGCCTTTTCTTCTTCTTTTTTTTTCTTTTTTTTTTTTTTTTTCGCCTTTTGAACGCGTTGCACTTCAGAAAGTTCAGGCCACGCTGTTGTACTTTGGCGACTTGTGTTGTTAGGTAGGTAATGGACTCAGCGGCGGGCTGTCGTTAGCTGTTGTTCATTTTGCTGCAGTAATTGCTGCCAGCCAGTCCTTTTGTGCCGTTTACCATACACCAGCATGCTTTCAACTGAGTTTTTTTTTTTTGTTGTTGTTGTTGTTGTTGCTATTGTTGTTGTTGTCTTGGCGGAAGGGTGGGTAGAGGGGGGGGGGGGGGGGGGGGGCGGGGGCTTGTCTTTATTGTTGTTGTTTGTTGTTGTAGCAGCAGTTGTTGATTGCGTTGCTTTGTTGTTGTTGTTGTTGTTGTTGTTGTTGTACGTGGGGATGGGAAAAGTCATGCAGAATGGCTGGTTCGCTCTCTCAGCATAGCGTAGTTTTGTTTGTCTCTGGGATATCAACAGACCCGCTATCGTGTTACGAATTCTATGTACAGTTTGAAGAGGTGTGTGTGTGTGTGTGTGTGTGTGTGTGTGTGTGTGTGTGTGTGTGTGTGTGTGTGCGTGCGCGCGCGCGCGCGTGTGTGTGTTTGAGAAGGGGGGGGGGGGGGGGGGGGAGGGTGGACAAACCTTATAGCAGGGAGAGAATAAACCAAACATACCTTTGAGGATTTTTTTTTTTTTTTAATCTCTTTTTTAAGGGTTACCCATTTGCCTGTCTGCTTGAGCTGCTAAACTACACCTGAGAGGAGAGGAGATTTAGGTGTGTATGTGTGGTGGGGGTGGGTGGTGGGAGTGGGGTGGGGTGGGGTGGGGTGGGGGGTTGGAAGGGTAAACAGTCTGCTCTATTACCTACCTGGCAGACGGTGACTCGTAAAGGGTATTATCGTCTGGGGGAGAGAGACAGACCACGCTCTGCTCGCCGCGTTGCTTTGAAGACGGTGGGGGGCCGCCTGATCTAGTCCCTGATGATATCAGCGTATAAACCCCTCAACCAGGGCGCGCGCGCGCTCACGGCAGTCGGCACACGTTTGCAAGTCGTGGGATTAAAGGGGGATTTATCGAAATCTGGGGGAAGGGGGAGGGAGGTGTGTCTGAAGCGCATCCTTGGTTAGCGAGGTCACTGACTCGTCGTTGGCGTGGTTGGGGAGCCAGTGTTGTTTACATAGCACGCTGATGCTTGCGTGATGTAGTTATTTAAAAAAAAAAAAAAAAAAAAAAAAAAAAAAAAAAAAGAAGAAGAAGAAGAGGCATTTTGATGAAAGAAAAATGAAAAAATGCAGGTTTCATTTTTGATTCAAGTTTCAAAAGGCTTAAGATTTAGTGTTCAAGATTCAAAAGATTTTAGGATTCATTGTTTTAGATTAGACAAATTTTAAGGTTCGGTATTCCAAGATTTAAAAAAAAAAAAATTACGATTCAGTATTTAGGATTCAAAAGATTTAAGAGTCAGTATTCAAGATTCAAAAGATGTATGATTCGCTATTCAAGATTAAAAAATGTATGATTCGGTATTCAAGATTCAAAAGATTTAATAAGATTCAGTATTCAAGATTCAAAGGATTTAAAGTTCAGTGTTCAAGATTCATAAGATTTAATGAGATCAGTATTCAAGATTCTAAACATTTAATGGAATTGAATATACAAGATCCATAGTTTCAAGATTCAGTATTTAAGATTTCATAAGATTTAGGATGCAGTATTCGAGATTCAAAAGATTTAAGATTCAGTATTCAAGATTAAAAAATTAAAAGATGAAGATTCAGTATTCAAGATTCGTAAAATTTAAGATGCAGTATTCAAAATTCAAAAGATTTAAGAATCGGTATTCAAGATTGAAATAAAAAGAATAAGTATTCAAGATTCAAAAGATTTAAGATTCAGTATTTCAGGTCCAAACAGATTTAAGATTCAGTATTCGAGATTCAAAAGATTTCAGATTCAAGATTAAAAAGATTTAAAATTCAGTATTCCAGATTCAAAAGATTTAAGGTTCAGTATTCGAGATTTAAAAATTTTAAGTTTCAGTGTTAAAGACTCAAAAGATTTAAGATTCAGTATTCAAAATGTGTAATGATTTTTATCCCTTTTTTAGGCGCGGAAGACGAACCATGAAGTAGTCGTTGATTCACTGCTTCGTTGCTAGCATAACGGTCGTTAAAGTCATTCATGAGATAAACACAAGGATGAGGAAATTATTACTATTATTATTACTATTATGAATACTTACACATAGCGCCTATTCTCGGCTAGAGATCGAGCTCTAAACGCTTTACAATCCACACTCGTTTACACAACGGGCTGCCTACCTGGGTAGTGCCGACTGAAGAGCTGCCAGTTGATACTTTCTTTCAGTCGTTTCTCATGTCATCCAGTCAATGTCGTTTAATATCGTTCACTCGAATTTCCTTAATTCCTTCGTTCTTTGCACGTATCACGCAGGGTGCATGCCATGTGTAACGTGTCATCCATACCAACGGCCAAACTGGTGTTCTCTTCCGAAAGTTGGTGAGGGGATTTTACGTGGGTGCAAGACGTTATGCGTGCGTTCACACACGGAACCTTGGTTTATGGTCTCATTCGAAGGACTACATTTGGGGGTGGGGGGGGGGGTGGGGGGGGGGGGTTATTATTAAAACTCTCTTGTACCAAGTTTACATCCCTGCTCCTTTCCCTCGTTTTACGAGTTTGTTGAAATAAAAGCGTGCCTTCTTCCCATGTTCGAAGGAAATACGGAAACACTGAAACCGAATAAACATGACCGATGCGTTCTGGGAATCGGCCCGTCGATGTATAGTCACTCCCATCAGTCCCAACGTCGCCTTCACTACAGATCTCGTTTTCCCTATCCTCTCCTTTTCTTTCTTTTTGTTCTTTTTATTTATTTTTTTTTTTTTTTTTTTTTTCAATTTTTTTTCTCCAGCCAAAGTTATGGCCATTCCAGTGAGAGTGTAAATGGATAAATTAAAATACAAAAAAAAAACGAAAAAAAACAAAAACAAAAACAACAAAAAAAAAAAAAAAAAAAAAAAAAAAAAAAAAAGAAAAAAGGAAACTGTGTATTTTGTTGTTGTTGTTGAAAATTTACGTGTTGACATTTCAGTCAAACAGATTTTGTTGTTCTTTTCAAGCGATTTTTCTTTTCAACGTCTTGTAATAATTCCCCCCCTGTAAAATTCATTGGAAGATCGAGCGCAATTCCTACCACTACCACTTGAAATATGTTAAAGGTAGCCTTACCACTCATAGGAAAACTCATTTCAGCATTGTGTTAACGAAGTGAGAATCTAATTATGTGACGTGAAATTGATCAGCTGGACCATCAGTCATCCATTCCCTGAGTAGATAACGTATCACCCAGCGTTCGTGTTGATTAGAACCGAAGCAGGAAGTATACCTATTTCTCTGAGTAACATAATTATAGGTTGCATCTGATTGCAATTCAGATCAAAAATCGTTTTCAGAGACTTCAACTGCAAGTTTTCTATTTAACATCAGAGTTCTTATATACTCCCATATCTCGAATTCAGATAATAAAAATGATACAACCTTTTTTCCTTTTAAAAAAGATAAAAAAAGAAAAAAAAAAAATCTTGTTCTTCTTCTTCACCTTCGTCTTCTGCTCTTCCTCCCACTCTTCCTCTTTCTCCTCCTCCTCATCTTTCTCTTCCTCTTTCTCCTCCTCCTCTTCCTCCTTTATGAAACAAGGTCTTTTTTCTTTGCAGTTTGACAACTTGAAGCGAAAGAAGTGCTTATCCCTATGGTCTCAAAAAGCGATATGACGTAGATAGTCAGCATGCTCAATGAACGTTATGATTTCCTGATTTTCAAAGAACGATGATTTCGTGTGTTAAAAGAACCACGATTTCGTTGTTACAGTGTAGC
>JADBJO010002318.1:185000-195000 GCA_016801955.1 Conus betulinus
GAGGGGGCGGAGAAAAGAAAATTAAGTGTGTTGTTGGAGGAGGGGGAGGGAAGGGTGGAGGAGTTATCACAACTGAAAATTAAAAACTCTTCTATGACAGTGTGGAATTCTGACGCGTGAACGGAACCATTCCCTCCCCCCCCCCCTTTTTTTTTTTTTTTTTTTTTTTTTTTTTTTTTTTTTTTTGTATCCGGCTTGAGTCGCCTTCCGACTCCTGGGCGCTCACTGCTGCTCGTCAGCATTGGCAAGTGACGGTTCAGCCTCGGTGGAGACCAGGAGAGAGTCATGCCATGTATAATTCAGTGGGCCTCCCCAGCACCCCCGGGAAGAAGAAGACCAGAAGAAAAAAAAGAAAAAAAAAAAAAAAAGAAAGAAACAGAATCCTGTTCACCATAACTGTAATGTGATCAGGATACGTTAAGTAGGTCAGCTTTACGTTGCACGATGATGGTACCCTCTCTTCAGCAGCTGTAGGTTAGGTGGGGGGTGGGTGGTGGGTGGGGGGATTGATGGTGGCGGTTAGGGGGCGGTGGAATACAGAGATTGGGGGATGAGGGTGGGGGGGTGGGGGTGGGGGTGGGGGGGGGGGGGCAAGCGGAAGGAAGGAGGAGCAGAGGAGGGGCAGTGTCATTGAAAGTGTAAGGGACACCATCCGCACACGCCGGCAGTCCCATTAATTGTGTATCACCGGTCTAGATTAAAGTGGCAGTTGGTGTTTATTGCTGCTGTGCTGGTCTCTGGCTGCAGTTGTTCTACGCGAGCCTGTGTCACTTTGCACACCTTTCAGTGAACAATGCGCGCTTCGCTGGCGCGCATGTGTGTGTGTGTGTGTGTGTGTGTGTGTGTGTGTGTGTGTGTGTGTGTGTGTGTGTGCGCGCGCGCGCGCGCGCGCGCGATAAATGACAGGCTTATACCCTCCAGATAATTGGAAGGAGGTGCTAATGTGTGTTCAAGAAAAGCAATGCCAATAATCCAAACACCTACAGAGATTTTTTTCCCTGAAGCCTGACTTAAGCAGCAGCATGTTTTATTCCATTTTAAAACTGAAGATTACAAGAATGTATGATTAGATTATTATGACAGGAAAAACGTCGAGGCGGCTTGAAAAAAGAACTGTCCACACTCAGTAGGTGATTGTGTGGTCAGATTTATTAGTATTTATCCAGAAACAGTTATTGATGGGAAATGTATGTTGCTTTCACATATTTTGAAAGAAAAATGTTTGTTCGCTATCACAGAAACCCCCTGAAGTCCATTGGAAAGGGATACAAAACTTTGGATGGGTGCATTAAAGATTATAGTTATAACTATGGGTGCATTAAAGATTATAATTATAACAATGGGTGCATTAAAAATTATAATTATAACAATGGGTGCATTAAAGATTATAACTATAACAATGGGTGCATTAAAGATTATAATTAATAACAATGGGTGCATTAACAATTATAATTATAACAATGTGGAAGCAACATTTTGACGTGGGTTACATTAGCAGTTATGTGAATTTTGGAAGTCAGATTTTGTTTTTCTTTTTATTTATTTATCTGTTTGTTTATTTTACTTATTCATCGCTTTCTTCTTACTGGCTTTGCTTTAAAAACAATCGGTAATGGTTCCAATGGTGCGAATCTTGGGCCAGAACTGATGGAACCGTTTCATTTGTTTACCAGTCATCTGACTTCATTGTCAGATGTTGCGGTTGAGTTGACACGTTTAGATAACCTTCCGTGAGGGGCACTTGTTCAGAGTGAACTCGGAGACGTGCGGTATTTTAATGTTGGCAGAAAGCGAGTTTCTGACTGCTGTGGAGGGACAGTGGTATCATGATTCTGAAATAGCGGTTATAAATGCGTGTCGCGGTATAGGTGATTACTGAGGATTAATTACTCTTGCCATTCAGTTCTTTTGAGTATCGTATATATTGTCAGAAGCAGCTCTGTTATATATCTTTCGAAGATAATTGACGCTCAGATATAGCCTGTGTATGTATGGTGCAGAGACTTTGGGTCAAGAAAAAAAGACACTTTGGGTTATTCAGGGGGGGGGGGGGGGGGGGGGGGGGGGGATCAGGGTAGTAGATGTGCGAACATCAGGTGAATTTTTTCATATACGTGCATATTTACGTATTCCCCTTACATCATATAACCGGTTTTGTAAAAACTTCTGTGCGTTTGATAGGATACTGGATGAAACTGACTGGCATGAATTAGCATAAGCTTCCTTTAAAGGTTTACAAATGATATCATTGAGTCTCTTTGAGAAGGAAAAAAAAAAAAAAAAAAATGGGGGCATTTAGTGATTCGCGATGTACAAAGTCAGTGGGGTGTTTATGGATTTTGTTGGCATGGGTAAATTAGCGTGCAAGGTGTGTACTTTCATTTACTATTTATAAACAAAGACTTTGGTTGTGGTTGTCAGGCTTAGAATTTTCACGTTAATTACAGGGACAGGTTTTTCGAGTACATACAGAAAAAGATTCTCACAATTTCGAACCATGCATGTTCGACCCAGAACATTACAGGAATGCGTTGGCAACATTTCCTTTTGGTGTATATGATTTAGATGTGCATTCTTATATATGTTTAAGGAAAAAAAAAAAAAACAACAACATTGCAATGAGATGTCCAGTGTGTGAAACAGACACATAATGTGGAACAAATTTCGTGTCTGTTGTTCTGACCTATGAAGAGTTAAGCTACAAATTTATATCATCAGAACAGATGAATTCACTGCCAGTTTTAAACGTGTTTTTTTCCGAGCGTTGGAACGATGTTCTGTTAGGGATTTCAGTGTCTTAAGATTACTGTAATGATGAGGAAATGTTACAAGTCAGGCTCAGTTCTTCATTGTGACTTTCTGTTTCAATAGAAATGCATGTAATACCGTTTGTTATTTTATTTTATTTATTTTTTTTTTTTTTTTTGTGGCAGGCAAGCAGTATTGGAAATGTTAAGTTATCAAACAGACTTTTGCCTTTACTGAACAAATTCTGAAATTTGATTCTCATTCGTTCATCCATTCTCTCTCTCTCTCTCTCTCTCTCTCTCTCTCTCTCTCTCTCTCTCTCTCTCTCTCTCTCTCTCTCTCACCCCACCCACCTTCCTCCCCTCGCCTCTCTCTCTCTCCCTCCCTCTCTCTGTCATCCCTCCCCTCTCTCTCTCTCTCTCCCCCTCTCTCTGTGAATGCGTTCATTTCCCAGGTGTTTGATACTGGAACCGCAATAATTTCAATTGCTCAGCGCTCAGCTCTAATTTATAACGATACGAATCGCTCGGCCAACGGGGAGGGTGGGGGGGGGGGGGGGGGGGGGGGGGTGTCCTTTAAGGGGAGTCGGCTTTCCGGAGCTGCGGAGCAGAAAACAATGAGAAGAATTCTCCCTGTACTGTCCTTCTTTTAATCAAGTTTTTGTCGCAGTCATCGCTCGGCTCTCTGTAGCCCCGGGAGGTAACTGGACCCCGCCGGGTGGAAATGCAACTCGCCCAAAGCCGGCCCGCCCGTTGGAGTCCGCATCTAGCTTTGCTCTGCCAGTAACCTTTTTTTTATGGAGGGGGCTGTTGTTTCCTTATGTTTACGTTTATTGTCGGCTCCTGTGTCTTCGTCTTCTCCAGTCCTCCGTCTTCTTATTCTCTTCTACCGTACGCGCGCGCGCGCGCGCGCGCGTGTGTATATATGTGTGTGTGTGTGTGTGTGTGTGTGTGTGTGTGTGTGAGAGAGAGAGAGAGAGAGAGAGAGAGAGAGAGAGAGAGAGAGAGAGAGAGAGAGAGAGAGAGCAACCTAAGTTTAAGCTTCTTCAAGTCTGCGTGTATGTCACACATACACCACACACACACACACACACACACACTCACACACACACACACACACACACACACACACACACACAAAGAGAGGGAGATTATTTTTCACACGCCCTCTCTCCCCTCCCCCTCGCTAGCTCTTTCTCTCTTTCAGAATCGATATTACATTTTTTTTCAGTCCCTGCTGTATGGGATGGATAGGGTTAAGGAATTCGGTATCATTTAATTGATTTAAAATGCATTATTGTCTGATCGGATCAGCTTAGAAATGGACTTTCTTATAAGGATGTGGAAAGCGAGAAGTTTATAATGTAGTTTGTTCATCCTTTGAATCGACTGGCCGAGCAATCCACCTGACCAGGAATTTGGCCGTTGCGCTTGATTGAAACTGAGAATGCTAACTTTTTTTTTTTAATTTTTTTTTAATCTAATTTGGTGACAGGTTTACCTTGTTAGTTATCGTCTTCCTATTAGGTTTTTTTTTTCTTGTTGTTTAGCAGTCACGTTTATGTCCGTACTCAAAAGGCCGATGAGGAGACGACGAACTGTCAATGAGAGAGAGAGAGAGAGAGAGAGAGAGAGAGAGAGAGAGAGAGAGAGAGAGAGAGAGAGAGAGAGAGATGATAATGATGATGATGATGATGATGATGCGAAGAGTTCGTGGCGAAACATGAGGGGACGGGGATTAAGGGTGCACAGAGGCTGACTTCCTCACTAATCCGTGTCGCACAGCGTCGGTTGTCTATCAAGCGAGGGACGAAACAAGCCGGGCGCGGGGCTGGGGCTGCGTACGTGTTAGCGAGACTCGCCTCTGTACGCCTTGGCTGTCTGCTGTTTGTGTCTAGTCTTTGTGTCTTTGCTGTCTGCTGTGTGCATAGTCTTTTGATCTCAGCTTGGTTTGTGTATAGTCTTTGTTGTCTGCTTTGTTCATAGTCTTCGTTGTGCGCTGTGTGCGTGGATGGGTCTTTGCCGTCTGCTTTGTGTATTATAGGCTTTGTGACTTTGCCTTCTGTTTTGTGTAGAGTCATTGTTTCTCTGCTGTCTGCTTTGTGCATAGTAATTGTGTCTTTGCTGTCTGTCGGCGTGTAGTCTTTGCTTCTTTGCTGTCTGCTTTGTGTATAGGAATTGTGTCTTTGCTGTCTGTGTATAGTCTTTGTGCCTTTGATTTCTGCTTTGTGTATAATCTTTGTTTCTTTGCTGTCCGCTTTGTGTATAGGAATTGTGTCTTTGCTGTCTGTGCATGGTCTTTGTTTCTTTGCTGTCTGCTTTGTGTATAGGAATGGTGTCTGCTGTCTGTCTGTGTGCCTTTGCTTTTTACTACTCTGTGTATTGTCTTTGTTTCTTTGCTGACCGCTTTTTGTATAGTCTTTGTGGCTTTGCTGTCTGCTTTGGGTATATTATTAGTGTCTTTGCTGTCTGTGCATAGTCTTTGTTTTCTTTTCTGTCAGCTTTGTGTATAATCTTTGGGGGGGGAGGGGGGAGGAGAAAGATGGAGTTGTGGCTTCTGGGGACGACCAGGCGCAGAGAGAGAGAGAGAGAGAGAGAGAGAGAGAGAGAGAGAGAGAGAGAGAGAGAGAGAGAGAGAGAGAGAGAGATGGAAAGGTTGGGGGAGTGGGAGGGGAGGGAGAGGCAGAGAAAGATGATTGAGTTTTGAGCTTTGTTTCAAGGTGCATCTGTTCTGTACGTTCTCAGATTTGTCTTTCTTCATATGAAAGGGAAAACGCCGCCGCCACCACCACCACCACCATCACCACCACCACCACCACCACAATGCCATCCACCAACGCTCTGTCCAACTTAGACATCCGGTTTATGGAACGCTTTTGTCAGCACTACAAAACGAAATCATTCTGATTCTTCAGGCATCCCTTCGCTGTTTATCTCTGTCCTTTCTCTTGGACAATCATGGGTGGGCATAGATTGTGTTGCAAAGTGTATGTTTCGTTTGAAATTGGCATACATGATAAAGTGTGTGTGTGATGTGGGCGCGCGCGCGCGCGCGCGCGCGCGCGCGTGTGTGTGTGTGTGTGTGCGTGCGTGCGTGCTTGTGTGTGTGTATGTGTGTGTGTGTGTGTGTGTGTGTGTGTGTGTGTGTGTGAACAAAGTTTACTTGTTATTATTTTTCCGCCTTTGTTTTGTTTTGTCTCCTCATTCTCTTTCCCCTTTCCGTCCTTTTGCAACGTGTGTGACGTGAGAGACACGTTATTTTTTTTTGTTTATTTATTTATTTATTTTTTTAAACAACACGTGCAATAAAGTGCGTCAAGGTTTTTTTTTTTTTTTTTTTTTTTGGATACTGCCAGCAAAAGTTTCCTTCAGTGATCATTATTACGATTGAAATTTGATATTCGCTATTTTTCATCCAGATTTCTCTTTCGGCTTTGACTCGGTTCTTTATCTTGCTAAAACAAAAACAAACAAACAAACAAACAAAAAAACAACCCAAACGGTTATTTCTTTTCAGATAGAAAGCCGATGGTGTTTTCCTTGTAAAACCTGTGTTGTAGAACTATCCGCGAGACCTGGAGCAGTCACTAAACACATTTTCAGTATTGCTGTACACTGCTTTTGCAACGGTTTTGTGTGTGTGTGTGTGTGTGTGTGTGTGTGTGTGTGTGTGTGTGTGTGTGTGTGTGAGAGAGAGAGAGAGAGAGAGAGAGAGAGAGAGGAGAGAGAGAGAGAGAGAGAGAGAGAGAAGCTGATGTAATCTCCCCAAGGACATTTGAATGTGTACATAAAATAAAATCGAATAAATCGGATGAAAGTTCCCTAAATAATGAAGGCGTCGGGCTGACTGTCAGTGTGGGGGGGAGCGATAAGGGGGAAAATAATGGAGCTTTATCACAGCAGCAAGGCCACCAGATTCCGTTTCATTGACCGTCTGTTGCTGGGAACAGATGGTCTGTTGCGAGGTTTTGTTTGTTCGTTCGTTTGTTTGTTTTGTTTGTTTGTCTATCTGTTTGTTTGGTTTGCAATTGTCTTTTAGGGTACACAGTTGCGGACATTGTTGAGCGTATTTACCGCACATTGTGTATGTGTGTGTGTGTGTGTGTGTGTGTGTGTGTGTGTGTGTGTGTGTGTGTGTGTGTGTGTGTGTGTGTGTGTGCGCGTGTGCGCGCGCGCGCGCGTCTCTCTATGTGTGTGTCTCTGTCTCTCTCGTGCGTAAATGTCGCAGTTCATTGGAAGTTTGCTCTCTTGGAAGTTCTCTATACTGAAATCTCCCCCCCCCCCCCTCCCCATGATAGGTCTACGTCAAAATGTAGTTAATATTTTGTTGCTGTTGTTGTGCATAATCAACGAAGAAATATCGTAGATGAGATTTTTACGCGTATCATGGGTGAGATTTTCGCATGTACACATGACACGTGTGAGATATTTGTGTGCATGACGTCTAAACATCATAAAGGAAATGTTGGCTTATGTGACGCCTGGATTCCATAGCCGAGGTTTTGAATTCCATTGCCCGAGAGTTTTGTGTATACGTCCACTGTCCAGTGACCAGAAATGTGCTGATGATGATGAGGATTTCTCTCTCTCTCTCTCTCTCTCTCTCTCTCTCTCTCTCTCTCTCTCTCTCTCTCTCTCTCTCTTTCTTTTCTTTTCTCATCTACGACGTCCAAACTTGAAAGGTGATATGACTTCTAAACATTAGTAGGTAGGTTTATATGTATGGTACATATGTAAATGTACATATTTATTTACGCATTTTGCCATCTATCCCAGCGGAACTCGATGACCTACCACCTCTTTGCGAAGGAAAGAATGGGATCGGAGGTGCGTTGAGTTTGTTTTGTTTTGTTTGTGTTAGTTTTTCTTTTTTTTTTTTTTTTTCCCCAACTGCATACATCTATACAGGAGACTTCGGTGGAAAGTGTTATGCGTAGGAACTGGAGGGGGTTGGAGTCTGCGGGGTGGTTGATTCTGAAGGGAAATCGCTTCAACCTGGCTCACTACCGGGGGGGGGGGGGGGGGGGGGGGGTTGATCCAAGGGGAAAAAACAAACAAACAAAAAGCTATGGATCCGAAGAACAATGCTTTAACAGCGATCTTTATGAGGACAGTTTGAATGAATAAAATTGACTCTGCTTAGAGTCGGCGTGTGTGCACGAAGTCCGCGCAGTTTCTTTAGCAATATGTGAGTAGTTTTTTTTTTTTTTTTTTCTTTTTGGTGACAAATTTTGACTCATCCCAACGTCCTTCAGTTCCGACTGCAAAGCTCTCAGAGTCTCAGTCTCACAGACACCATCTCACCTCTCCTTCTACTTAAAAAAAAAAAAATCATCCCCCTATCCTCCCTCCCACTATTTTACCCCCCCCCTCCTCCTCCTCACCACTCCCCTATCCCCTACCCCTCCCTCCCTCAAACCTGTTTTTTTTTTTTTTTTTAAACTGACACTCCCCCCCCCCCCCCCCCCCATTTTTTTCTTTTCTTTTTTTTTCTTTCTTTTTATGTGTTTTTGAAATTCCTTTTGTTGCGGTGATTTTGTGTCGATGGATTTTTTTCAGTTCACATCGTGGTCGCAGTTTTGCCGGCGCCAGGGTCGTCGAGCTATAGTGGGTCCTCGGCGTCTGTCGCCTTCTTCGGCCTGTGTGGGCCGTCTGTCTCTCACGTATTTATTAGAATGGTTGTGGATGGGTGGATACAGGCCCTCAATGGACCCTGTGCGGTCGGCCGCGCCGCGATATGAAACTCAACGCTGATGAACATTGTTGTCGTGGGTGCACTCGGGGCCTGTCACTGTGTCTCTGTCGACCTGCCTGCCGATCTGTCTGTCTGTCTTTGTCTGGCTGACTGTCTGTCTGTCTCTTTCTCTTTCTCCCTGCTTCTGTCTCTGTCTCTTCCTCAGTCTCTGTCTCTTTCTCTCCCTTCTCTGTCTGCCTGACTAACTGTCTGTCTGTCTGTCTGTCTTCTCTCTGTTTGCCTGTCTTTCTGTCTGTCTCTGTCTCTCTCTTCTGTCCGTCGGTCTGTCTGTCTTCTCTGTCTTTCTGTCTCTCTCCCTCTCTCACTTCTGTCTGTCTGTCTCTGTCTCTGTCGGTCTGTCTGTCGTTTTGTGTGCACGTTACTTCATAGGTACGGGTAGTGCTGGTTGGTGGTTGTGGTGGTGGCGTACACCCGTTTGTATGACGTGGAAACGGCAGGATTTGGTAGTCAGTGGATGTCTTGTTATCGTCTTAATGGAAGATCGTTCGTTAATCAGTACAGTTCTCTCTCTCTCTCTCTCTCTCTCTCTCTCTCTCTCTCTCTCTTTCTCTTTCTCTCTGTGTTTGTGTGTCTGTCTGCCTGTCTCTCACTCTCAGTGTGTGTGCGTGTGTGTGTGTGTGTTTCCTGGAGGGGGATGGGGAAGAAAGGAGAGAAAGGACAGAAAACGTCAGGAAAATAAAGGGACTCCAGACGTTTTTCTTTCCTTTTCTTTTCTTCTGTAAAGGTCGTTGTTGGGGTTGTATTCGAGGCCAGAGAGATGAAAAATAATTATTCCACATCTGCACACAAAGGACAGGAAAGCGCAATCATCAGATTTCAGTTACTGTCTCTCCAAGCCGCATGTGGGGGGGGGGGGGGGGGGGGGAGGGGGAGAGAGAGAGAGAGAGAGAGAGAGAGAGAGAGAGAGAGAGAGAGAGAGAGAGAGAGAGAGGTGGGTATGGGGTGGTTCTGACCCACCACTTTTGTGTGTGTGTGTGTGTGTGTGTGCGCGCGCGCGCGCGTGCGTGCGTGCGTGCGTGCGTGTGTGTGTATACAGGCGGATGGTAGTCTGAAAATTGCCATGCTGCCTTGGAGGTTGCGCAACAACAACAGAAGTGGAAAATTATATACCACCCTGACAGTCACCTCCGCTGTCAGCCCAGCCCCCTCCGCACGTGTCTCTCCGTTTCCACATGCACCGTCGTGCCCACCCGCCCCTCCTACCCTCTCACGCCCCTACCTCTGCCCCCTCCACACCCCTCCTTTCCAGCCCCCAATCCCCCCCCCCTCCCCCCTGTTCCCTACCTGCCGCCTTCACACCTCCTACTTGCTCCCTTTTCGCGCGCAACACGCACACACAAAGACACATACACGCGCATTCTGTCTGTGTTCTCCCGCCCACCCGCCTCTCTCTCTCTGTCTTTGTACCTCCCTCCCACATATCTCCTCCTCTGTCTCTCTCTATCTCCCTCCACACACACACATGCACGCAACCACGCGCGCACACGTACACACACAC
>JADBJO010002318.1:210000-212500 GCA_016801955.1 Conus betulinus
GTGTGTGTGTGTGTGTGTGTGTGTGTGTGTGTGTGTGTGTGTGTGTTACAGTTCATGGGTGATGATCGTTTGGTCGTTGTCATCATCCCCCAGATCCCCCACCCCACGCCCATCCCACCCCCACCCCTCTTTCCAAAAGGGGTGAAAGGTAATAAGCATTGGTTATTGAACATTGCACACAACAAAGCGTATGTTGTAAGAATTGTGGCTTTTCCCCGAGTTCCATTAATGTAAGCATAACAGTGGTCCCACCCCGCTTCTGGTGTTCGGTAAATTGAAAAGTAACGTCTTACTTTTTTTTTTTTTTTTTTAAGCCAAGTTGTTCTATTTCATGCGCATACAATGATGGGTTCGGGGCTATGTGTATCTCTGTGTGTAAAAGGGGGGGGGGGGGGGGGGGGGGGGGCTTTTTTTCCCTGTGTGTACTGTTTACCTCATCAGGGTGGTATGGGGCACGGTGGAAGGGAGCAGATGATGGGGGATTTTTTTTTTTTTTTTTAAAGACAGTGCGGGTTCACATGTAGTCGAGCCTGATACACCTTCCGAAAGACAACATATCCTAGCATCTCAAGCCCCCGCCCCCCCCCCCCCAATTTCATCCTTTTTCCCCCTCTCAGGCCAGATGGTGGTATTGCATTTGAGATATAAAAGTCTATGAGGAAAATAAAAGAAGAGAAAAGAGAAGAAAAGAAAACAAAAGAAGGGGCTGGGAGGGCGGAAATAATGTGTGTGTGTGTGTGTGTGTGTGTGTGTGTGTGTGTGTGTGTGTGTGTGTGAACGTTTCAAGCAGCAATGAGGCCTGACCCGGACGCCATGTTTGGTTTTAAGACCTTGACCAAGATAGACATACACACACTCCTCCTCTGAACCAGTGCGACATTGGTCTGACACTGTGGACAGTTTCCCCTCAGGACCTCTGTAGGAAGATCGCTTTGTCGTGTGTCCTCGCCGTAGTGGACATGCCGACTCTCCTACTAACCAGAACGAAGGAAAACACTCTCCTTTGGACTCAGTCTTCAGTACCAGTGTACCGGAAGCCATTGATGTGTTATTGAACAACTTCAGTGTTAGCCCCTTGGCTTAACGTTATGGGGGACTAAGAGGGTTCGACAGTCCAACGCCGTGCTTTGTCAAACGCTGTCAGCGCTTTTGGACTCGTTCTTGAAAGTGCTGGACGGGTAGCCCGCTCTTGTTGATGTTCAGCTCCCTTAATAGCTCTTACCTGACGATCCCAACGGTAGTCGCCGGAGCTGGCTGGTTCAGAGGAGCTGAGCACTCGGAAACAAAAAGCGCCTGTCGTCGTTTTTCTTCCTCCAGTTTGAGTCCCTGAGAGTGGAGAAGACAGAGTGTAGAAGAGAGGGGTGCTTGTGTGTAGTGGGTCCTCTGTGTGTGTGTGTGTGTGTGTGTGGACAGGGGACGAAGAATGCCGGGTCTCTCGGGCGGCCAGTCAAGCGCCATGTAAACACTGCAAGGCAGGACATTAAGCAGGGGGTAGGGGGGGGGGGGGGGGGGGGGGCTCCATACACCACGGGGTCCGGGCCATTGTGGATGGCGGGTCCCAAAGCCCCGTGTAATGGGAGTTTAATGAACACTGTCCACCCCGCCCTGCCACACCCGCCTCTTTCGCCGCCACGGCCCGCTGCCTCCCCTGACGCGGTGTTGGAGGATTGGGGGTGGGGTGGGGGTGAGGACCATAATGGCCACCTCGGATGCTCAGTTGTAGGCTTGGATCAGTCGGTGGTGGCTGGCTCAAGCACCGTGTCTTCAAACGCAGCCCCTCCCCCCCCCCCCCCCCCCCCCCCACGCCATGCACGCCGCTGCTCTTTGTTAGACCCCTGTCGAGCGTCACACGGTTGTGGTGGCCATTGACCGGTTGGTTGGTATTGAGCCAGGTGCGGGGCGGCGTGTCCTCCTCTCCAAACGTGTGGGAACTCGGAGAAGGGGTTTTAGTTGGTGTGGGAGACCTCTCTCCAACAAGAACCCGTAGGGTTGTCAATGACTGGCTTGTTGACGCTTACTTTAAGAGCTGGGAACAGAAGCAAGAGACTGTTATCTGACTGTGACCTTTTACCCTGTCGGTACTCTCCCCCCAGTGGTAGTGGGAAGGGGGGAGGGGGGGGGGATAATTTGATCTTGCCCAGTGAAACTACGGTAATGTGTGTTACCATGAACCTACTAGAAAAAATTACTATTGGTTTAAAACGAATTTATTCAAGAAGTACACACAAAAGCAGCAACAACATATAAGACGAGTACAACAAGCAAAATGCTTATACACGGTACTCACTGAATATAAGAACAATGGATTGGCTGCAAAAAATTGAACATGAACGCTTGCATTCAAGAAATAATCTGAAAAAAAATAATAACCTGAAAACAAGTTTTTAGGGAGGGAAGAGCAAAGCAAGGAAAAGGAAAATCCAACACACCGAGAAAACATTCAATTAAAACAAACTGTCTGTGCCAGGGCAGGCTGTAGGCCAAAGACCTCTTTTAAGAT
>JADBJO010002318.1:217500-220000 GCA_016801955.1 Conus betulinus
ACTATGTGAACGTGTGGTCATGGTTGAATAATTCTTTTTAAAACCAAC
Source organism: Conus betulinus (assembly GCA_016801955.1). Taxonomy (NCBI): domain Eukaryota; kingdom Metazoa; phylum Mollusca; class Gastropoda; order Neogastropoda; family Conidae; genus Conus; species Conus betulinus. The sequence goes on from JADBJO010002318.1 coordinate 217,549, forward strand.
GTGGTGTTCTCCAGTAATGTTATTTTATTCAAACCCATTCCTGTAACGACGATTTATGACTTTACTATAAATTTTACTACTGATATCACATAAAGAAATGCCCATATAGTTATTCGGATTATTGACATCACCCTTCTTGTATAATGGTAGCACAATTCTTTCCACCCAACTTTTTTGAAAAAACACGCTTTTGGAACCAAGCATTGAAAAATACAACGGAAAATCTCTATGACATAGTCACTTGCACTTTTTTTAATAATTCTTCGGTTATGCCATCTGGGCCAGGAGCTTTTTTTGTATTTATCTTTTTTAGTGTTAACATAATTTCTTCTCTTGGAATTGGGTGTGTTGAAATAGTCATTGCACTCCTCCATCGGGTCCACATCCTCCTCGCGAGCTTCCTTCTCCAGTAGTCCTTTAAAATGACAAAACCAATCATCAACAGAAATATTGTTACTAATGTGCTTCCTCTTAATTGATAGTTTATGTACATTATCCCAGATTGTTTCTGATTCTCAGCTGAAGACAAAAGTTTATCTACCAAGGCCTTGTGGAATTCATTCTGTTTACGCTTCAACAAGCGTTTATATTCTCTTCGTACTATGCAAAATGCATTTTGATCCACAGTGTCGCCAGTACACTTGGCTAATGTCGATAACCTTCTCAACTTAGTTTTTGCTCTTCTGCATTCTTTGTCATACCAGTTGCCTCCGTTCTGACCAGATCCGGTTTTGATTTCTTTTCTCATTCATTCGGCACTTTGTTTAATGCAGTTATTGAAAGGTATCTAATGCTAAATCAGTGTTGATATCAATCTGGTTAATAGCTAATTCTAACATTTTACGAGCATCCCTAGTATTCATGGAGCTAGTAAATGTTCCCCCCTATTTCAGTGTTCCACACAATCTTATTCATAGTTTGTAACTCTGCGTGTGTGGTGACTTTATCATTTTTGTTTGAAATCTGTAAGCAGAATTCAACAGGCATATGATCTGACTCAAACCTTTCATTTATATTAAGTTCAACTGAAGAATAGTATACAGAGAACATATTACTAGGCACAGTAAAACAAAAATTGACACTGCTGCCAGAGTCTGAGTTGTACGTGTAGCAGCCTTGAAGGTCACCATTAGATGCGCCATTCATAATACATAAATCAAAAGTAGTACACAAATTTAGCAAGCGTTTTCCATAAGTGTTTACCACTTTATCCTGAGAATTTCTGTTCAAATTCAAAGAGTTACTTTTACATAATGAACTGACAATACTTTCACTTGATGAGTCAGCAGAATTTAAATTGGCAGTTCTGCTATTCAAGTCTCCAAACAATATATCATATACATCATCAAAATCCAACAGACAATCGGTTAAGCATTCCTTAAGTAAATTAATGCCATTGTCAAGATCAAAACAAGAATAAAACGGTGACCCCTCCGGTGGTACATAAACGCAAACATACAAAGTATCTTTGGGCGTGCCTAACATATCGTTGTTAATAAGGAAACCATAAAGTTTGAGTAGTGAACATAATATATCGAATATACGAGGCATAGACGTTTTTAAAAAGACACACAATGCCGCCTGATGAACGACCCATTTTGTAAATCTAGTTGCAGGCTTACAGAAAATTGGGCTATCTGCAAATAAATCAGAATGAAATGTGTCCAAAAACGTTTCAACACAAAAAAAAAAAAAAAAAAAAAGAAAAAATTAGAGAGGAGGTTAGTTTTGAACCAAAACAAATAAACTCAAAGGAAAATCCGTTTTGAAACAAAACAAATGAAATGAAAGGAACAGATGTATGTAATGAAATCTTTGTCTCTTAACTTCGGAATTTCACCCATTGCAAGATTTTAAACATGCTATTTACAAATGTACAAGAGCGTGTTGTCAGGCTGTTCTCAACACCTGCAGATCGTGTGATGCCACGCTCAACACAACACTCGCCCCTCCTTTTAGCACGTGCCCCGATTGTCACTGTCACCGTCACTGTCACATTCATGGGATTCATACACACGCACCCGTGCAGTGGAACTGCTACTCACTGTTTCCACAACCAGTGTTGGACATGAGAGAGTTCCCTTTAAACTGAACAGGAAACAAGGGGTTATTTGTCATCGAGAAAATGTCCTACCTGAGGAGGGGCCAGTTCCTGTATCCAATCCCTTAGATTCCCTTCATCGTCGACTGACATTTTTTGTCCATTTTTGACAAGATGGTCAAAGACCATTACCACCCTTTTACCATCAGCTCTCTTGCTTTCTTCATATGAGGAATCAATCTCTGTCTGATTTCTCAGACCTTCCACGAGAAATCCTCATCAATGAAGATTCCTGAGCCTCGTAGTTTCCCCTTGGCTTTCAGAACCTGCACCTTGTCCTTGTAACAGTGCAGCAACCATCACTGGAGAATTAGGCTTACTATTCAGGCGGTGCAGGCGATCAAAGGGGGA
>JADBJO010002318.1:225000-227500 GCA_016801955.1 Conus betulinus
TGGCCATTGTGCAGCCCCAGATTTATCAGCCCCCACCCCCCTCCCCCTCATCGTCCGGAGGGACAGGTTGGTCGCGGCAAACAATGGCGGTGGGGGCTCCCATTGTTCCCGCCCCGGCCCCCTGCCTGACACGTAGCGGCTTTCCGGACTCGCTTCATTGACCCCCCTCTTTTTTTTTTTTTTTTTCTTTTTTCTTTTTTTTTTTTTCTTTCTTTTTTTTTTTCTAAGCCGGGCGCTAGTCTAGCAAGTTTTGGGCCTCTGTCTCTGTCTGTCTCTCTCTCTGTCTCTGTCTCTGTCTCTCTGTCTCTCTCTCTCTCTCTCTCTCTCTCTCTCTCTCTCTCTCTCTCTCTCTCTCTCTCTCTCCATCCCTTCTAAGTCTTGCAGCTCAAGCTCACCCGGGGTGGATGATTACAGGGAAGACGGGTTGGGGTGAATGAAGGATGGGGGGGGGGGGGGGGGGGGGGGGGTGAAGGCGACGGTGGCCGAGGCTTGTCCCCCCCCTTCCCCCCCCCGCCCTGCCAACTCCGTGGGGGGGGGGGGGGGGGGGGGGGGGGGGGGGATGCTGACGATTTATGTCGTCCCCCACGCCTCTCAACGCGTCCCTGGGAGAACCGTGCTTGCGAGACCGCTCCGGTATATCATCGGTCCCTCGAGGTCGGCGACGCGACTTTACTGTCTGCCAGTGCTCGGACCTTGACGAGGAGCGAGAACATCTTGTCTTCGGGACGCTGTGGACGAACGAGTTCGAGGGATTGGGCGGGATGGGGGTGGGGTAGGGGTGGGGTGGTGTGTGGTGATCACAACCATCGAAGAGGTCGACTTCCGTTTGTGTCAGCTTTTGCTGTGAACACAGTGGGATGTCTGTACGCCAACGGACTGTTGTCTGTGGGTCCCACACGGTAACAGCTGACCGTAAGTTAACAGCAATGGGTCACTCTCTTGCGGATGTGGTCTTCTCGTTCTTTCCCACAGCCGCACGCATGACGCATGTTGTCCGTCATACCAGTTCCAGCTAGCGCGCCCTTCGGCAAATTCCCACGCATGGGAAGATACTGTTTATTACCACATGCATGCACTCTGCTCTCTGTCTGTCTGTCTGTCTGTCTGTCTCTCTGTCTGTCTGTCTGTCTCTCTCTCTCTCTCTCTCTCTCTCTCTCTCTCTCTCTCTCTCTCTCTCTTACTGCGTTTCTTTACAAAAATTGCACGTTCCTTTGAAATATACTTTCTTTGTGGTGGATTCCACACTCGGTGCATTAATTACTGTACACATTTGTATTACACTTGTGCTTTAATTACAGTACGCATATTTGTTATCAATCGACCAAAGTGCCGGAAATAAACGCACAATATTCTGTAAGGATACGAATGTGCTGTTAGTGTAGGGGGGCCCACAGTCGTCCGTGCACAGTAGAATTTTGCCAGTACAAAGTGGTTGTGGTACAAAGGAGAATTCTGCCGTATGGAACCGAAACTTTGCGTGTGCAAAATAGAACTTTGCGCATACAAAACAAAACAAAAATGTAGTTTTGCACACACACACACACACACACACACACACACACACACACAGAGGTGACATGAGAACGTGCGACTCAATCACACACACGCACATGCCTGTGAGGTAATGAGAACGTATGGTATCTCTCAAATCGTCCTCGTCTCGGTTCAGCTCGATCAGGGAGACTCCCCATCGTCGAATGAATCTTGCAGCGCGCCATTTTACTTATCAGGTCACAGGATCATAACGACTGGTTTTAATGTACTGTGTGGTTTACAACATATAGATACTCCAGAGCTGAACAGAGTTGGATAAAAAAAAACAACAAAAAAAACGGTATTTTCAAGTTCCTTCCTATTGGATGAATGGAATTTCATCCAACTTAAGTCTTCATCTGATTCCTCCTTCACAGTGTTGGAGGTACGGTTGCGGACAGGATTTGCAATCAGTTTACCTCCAACCGCAACATGCGTTGGACCGTGGGAGAGAGGCCCTTAATGGTCACCAGGCAAGTCACACGCCGTGGGAAAACAACCTGCTAGTTATCTCCGCTTGAAATGCTGTGTCGGCACAACGGAAGCAGTTTCTTTCCGTTTCCTCATGCGTGTTCTTGAGAGAGAGAGAGAGAGAGAGAGAGAGAGAGAGAAAGGGTGTGTGTGTGTGTGTGACTGACGGTTTTTTTCTTGTGATTTTTGTTTTGCAGAGCAGTTTTTGTTTAAATCGTTTTTGTGGCGGATAAAGAGATCCACCGAAGTAAGTGCCCTCGTAATTTTTCAGACAGGTGCTGGCATTTTCATCCTCAGCCTGTGGGTTTTTTTGCTGGGTTTGTAGGAAGGATAGACTTGTGCTGTGTCTTGTACACAACGTAGCGGCGCATGACAGGAAATGTGCAAAAAAAAAAAAAAAAAAAAAAAAAAAGTAAAAAATCAATAAGCCCGTGTGAGCGGCTGACCATTATTCCGCCGGCCCCCCCCGTTACCTAAGCGCCGTCAATTAGCTCCC
>JADBJO010002318.1:230000-235000 GCA_016801955.1 Conus betulinus
TTATAAAACGATGAAGTAGCACAGGCCTTTGCACACAGGGGGTTGATTCATCCCTTCAAAAAACATTGTTTTTTTTTGTTATGCGGCAACCAATGATGGAATCTCACACAGCAGTGTGTAATCCAGCCTGTGTCAACTGGTAGTGCGCACGGGGGTCTTGGTGACCTCGTTACCGCGCGGGATAAAAAGTGCAAAGTTGCGTTAACTGTGCCTGTTTTGCATCAAGCTTGCTGGCGACACAAGATGTGTAAAATGAAAATTCTTTTTTTGCCGTGCAAGAGCAGTCTCTCAAGTGAGTTTTATGCCCCTTCTTTTGGCTGTTTTAAGCGCGGGGTTGGTTACTGTCAGCCCTTTTCTCACCATGCCACCACGAAGAAAAAACTTAGCACCTTTGACAAAACCAGCGATTGGCGATTGCGTGGATACAAGATGGCATTGCAAAGGCTGAAGTGGCGCGACGACTTGGGTGTGCATCATTCAGTTATTGTTAGACTGAATCAGCGTTTTAGGGCGACCAACAGCGTTGAAGAGAGGCCACGGTCAGGTCGGCCTAGGCAGACTACTCCCAGAGAAGATCGTTTCATCGAGAGGCAGGCCCTATTGCAGCGGATATACCACTTCCATCCCAGCATCCAAAGGCAGCTTCGTATGGCAAATAACACCATCCTCAGCCGTCAAGCCATACGAAACCGTCTTCACCACCACTTCGGCCTCAGATCACGTCGCCCAGCTGTTCGACCACGACTGCTGCTAGCAGCCCATAGGCTGGCTCGCCGAGCTTTCTGCCATCGTCATGTGAGATGGGAACCAACAACAGTGGTCCCAGGTCCTCTTTTCAGATGAGTCGCGGGTTTAGTCTTGAACACAATGACGGCCGAACTAGAGTTTGGAGGCGTGTTGTGAACGTTACATTGATGCAGCTGTTCGCCAGACCAGGGCCTTTGGGGGAGGATCTGTTACGGGTATGGGGTGCCTTTCCCAGCCTCCACCACAAGACACCACTCTACCATATTGATGGAAACCTCACAGGCATCCGCTATCGGGATGAAATCCTGGCGCCTTTCGTTGTTCCGACCATGCAACGGATAGGACCCATGGCAGTCTTCCAAGACGACAATGCTCGGCCACATAGGGCCGGGTGGCCGAAAACTTCATTGTGCAGGCCGGCATCAACAGGATGATCTTCCCGGCGTATAGTCCCGACCTCAATCCCATCGAGCATATGTGGGATGAGTTGGGGAGACGTGTGAAGGAGAAACCATCCACCTCCCAGAGACCGCCAGGATCTCTTCCAAATGCTGCAACTGGAATGGCAGAGAATCCCTCAGAGGGTCATCAGAACACTGGTCAACTCGATGAGGAGTCGCTGCGTGGAATGTCTCGCCAATGGCGGTGCCACACCCACTATTGAAATGATTTGTGAACTGAACAGATTTTGCGAACTTTGATTTCGACCCATCCTCTGTTTAATTGTCTGTAAATCAACAACCGTTCATTCGATCCCAATGAAATTCAATGTACGTTGGGAACAAGATAATGAATTAAATCTGTTCCCAATTTCAAAATCGTGGCTTTTCAAGACACGTGCTTTCTTAAGGTATGAGGATGAATACTCTCAAAAAATACCAGAAGGCACATTATAATGAAACAAACAAACAAACAAACAAACCCAAAAAAAAAAAAAAACAAACAAACAAACCAAAAAAAACCCACCGCATGTAATCTAATATGATAGGTCACTGCAGTGATTTTGTCAAGAATAAACAAAAAGCACAAGAACAGCCAAGCACGCACACACACACACACACACACACACACACACACACACACACACACACACACACACACACACACACACACACGAGTAAAAAAATTAAAAAAAAGAAAAAAAAACAGAAAGAAAGAAAAATCATGGATCTTGAGTTGGGAAAGCTCCCCAGCAAGGGTACACAACGTCTGAAGATCCCCTGCGATGAATGAAACAGGACTCCCGCTTCATTAGCTAGAAGTCCTGGTGCATAAGGGACAGCAGCGGAGACACACCTGGCCAAGTGGCTGACCCCAGCCCAGAGGAGTAGCAGACGCGTGCAGATGGCGGTATCTGTCGGACACTGTCGGCCCTGGTTGGTTGGTTGGTTGGCCCGCTACGTGGCTCGTACAGAGCCCGTGAGGAGGAGGAGGAGGAGGAGGTGAAGATTGGAAGTGGCAGAGGCGGTAGTTGGCTGCATTGATTTCTCCCGTACCGGCGGCCACTGCCCGCCTTGGCTCCTTCCCTGCCTCGAAGAGTCCGGCTTCTCCTGGGACCGCCATGAATCGGATCCGAGCACGCTCTGGGTTTGCTGGGGCTCAGGGCGTGAGGAGGTGGACGATGTTTGGCCAAGATCCATTGCAGTTTTTTTTTTTTTTTTTCTTTTTTTTTTTTTTCCCCTTTGTCCCCACCCCCACCGCTCCCAGCACATTTTGCTGACTGGTAGCCATTGTAACGTTTCAGTCCAGATCTTCCAGCTGGTGGTTTTATCTTTGATTCACTCACCTGTTTGCGGGCGTTGACTTTAGAAGACTCAATGCAGTGTGGTTTTTTGTCTTATTCACACGTATTATTCGTGTTTGTTGGCTATGAATCATCGCGATTTAGACGAGGATAAAGACCTGCTTTAATGCCAGACACGCCTCCGTGATGAAAGAAAGACACCGCCCAGAACTCCAGACGAATCGGAAGCAGCATTCGTGTTGGAGTTTTGGGTGTGTGTTTGTTTCACCATGGGAGCAAGAACTACCTTGCTTGTTTGCTATTTTATTGTCCATCAAAGCCGTGCTGTGCAAAAATTCACATTCTACCTTCTAAGGGATATTAAGAAAGAGCAGCGGTGAGTGATATCAGGGGAGTGTGTGGTGTGGTGGTGGGTATTTGGGGAGTGTGGTGGTAGTGGTATTTAGGGATGTGAGAGTAAAAAAAAAAAAAAAAAAAAAAAACATTAGGGGCTGTGCTGGTGGTATCAAAGGGCTGTGGTGGTAATAGGAGAGAATGATGATGTGATGGTGATAGGAGAGTGTGGTGTTAATGTTGGAATGCTGAGGAAGGGGGGGGGGGGTGGATGCCATGGTGATATAGGTCAGGGGGGGGGGGGGGGGGGGTCTTTGGGGGGAATCAAGTAGGACAGCGGATGTCGTGCTCATAGGTCAGAACAAAGAGCAGTCTGTCTTTGGTCAGAATCAAGTAGGGCAGTCGTGCTACCTTGGGAAGGCGAAGTCGTCCCTGGCCTCTGCTATTGGGAAGGCGAAGGGCCTGATTATTAGCCAGTAACGGAGGTCAGGTGGTAATACTGGGAGAGAGCGCGGTGGTGATGTTTCTAAGAAGCGGCGCGTGGCGATATTAGGCAGTGAGACTCACTCTGTCTCTGTTTTGTCTGACTATCTCTTTGTGTGTCTGTCTCTGTCTCTGTCTGTCTGTCTGTCTGTCTCTCTCTCTCTCTCTGTGTCCCTCCCTCCCTCTACCCCTCCCTTTTATTCCACCTGAACGTGTGTGTGTGTGTGTGGGGTGCGTGCGTTTATGCGTGCGTGCATGTGTATGTGTGTAAGAGAGAGAGAGAGAGAGAGAGAGAGAGAGAGAGAGAGAGAGAGAGAGAGAGAGCTCAGAACTCAGATGGTTTATTCAAAAATGACCGTTGCCCCTCATGAAGGGGGGTATGGAGAACGAGAAGAGAGAGAAAAAAGAGCATAGTATTAAAACACAAGACCCATAACCTAGAAGGAATCCTCTTCTTCTTGCAGTTGTAGGTATGAGTGGGCCACTGTTAATTGTTTTTTTCTCAACCACAGGGTGTAGCGGGCTGTGTGTGTGTGTGTGTGTGTGTGTGTGTGTGTGTGTGTGTGTGTGTGTGTGTGTGTGTGTGTGTATGCGCGCGTGCGCGTGCGCGCATGTGTGTGTCGTACGCGCGTGTATATTCTCCGGTTTCTCCTTTGCACCGGTTGACATCGATTTTCTGCCAACCGCTTAAACCAGTTTTGTGTTCGCTGATCGAGTTTGATTCATGACCAAACGTGTCCCGCTACCGATTTCTCTTCCCCCCCCTCCCACCCCCCTCCCTCCACCCCCGTCTTTTCTCGGGCTCTCTCTCTCTCTCTCTCTCTCTCTCTCTCTCTCTCTCTCTCTCTGTGTTCCCTGCCTAAGGTATTACACCGTGGGTCTTCAGTTAATCATGTTCTGTTTTGGCTCGTCAATCACTGCAGGGCCGCAGGTAACGACGTGTGATGTCACCGATGACGGAGTGTTAGGTTTGAGGGGGGGTACGGCTTAGGTATCCCAAGTGGAGGGGGAAAAAGGCGGAGAAACGGATATGACGTTGCAAGGAGAGGAGGAGGAGAGAGCGGGGAGGATGGGTGGGGAGGTTTTGGGAGAAGGGGGTGGGGAAGTGGCTGGGGGTAGGCGTGTTTGTGTGATGTAGCGTTGGGTACGGTGTGTGGTCAGGGTGGGCAGCTGATATTGATGATTTGGCGATTTTGACCTGGAAGTTTCGGGGACTTTTTTTTTTCTTCTCTTTTTTTTTTCCCCTTCTTTCCGTGGGATATCCGTGGCGTTCTGGTATCATTTTTAAACAACGGAGAAGAATGGAGAGAACAATAATGCAGTCAGGGTATGCGACGGTCGACACCCTTAGTAGTCGGCTGGGCTACAGAGCACATGAACTAAAACTACCACACGATCCATGAAACAACATAGGAGGGCAGCAAAGAAAATGCCTCTGATATAGACGGATTTAAACGTACGCTTCCTCGCTGATGACCTGTTTGATGCATTTGAAGGACTTTCATCAGTGAATAACTTGGACGATTAACGATAGATGATCGACCATACAATTTAATGAATCAAGAGATAAGAGTGTAGGAAAATATACCTCTGACACAGACAGATTTTGAGTTAAGCATCCCCGCTATTCTGTTTGGGAACACTTTAAGGCCTGGCGTTTTTTTTTTTTTTTTTTTTTTTTTTTTTTTTTTTT
>JADBJO010002318.1:242500-247500 GCA_016801955.1 Conus betulinus
GTGGTCAGTTGCTGAATGACATCATATCCGCCAGTGAGTTCGTTGTCCGTCAACGGCGACGAGTCTGTGTTGGCAGGTATGTGCGATTCTCTGTCTCTGTGTCTCTCTGTCTATCTGTTTGTCTGTCTGTCTGTCTCATTCTCAATGTCTCTCTGTCTGTCTCTATATGTCTCTCTCTCTCTCTTTCTCTCTCTCCCTCCCTCTCTCTCTCTTTCTCTCTCTCTCTCTCTCTCTCTCTCTCTCTCTCTCTCTCTCTCTCTCTCTCTCTCTCTCCTGTGTCTCTACCCGAGAATGTGTGGTATGCGTGCTTGTACGCGTGCGTGCGTCTTCATGTGTGTTTGTTAATCCTTCTTTATCGTATGATTGGTGTTAATTTGTTTGTTTGGTTTTTTTTTAAATGTCGTTTGTCAGTAGTGACTACTTTCAGTGTGTGTGTGTGTGTGTGTGTGTGTGTGTGTGTGTGTGTGTGTGTGTGGTGTGTGTGAGAGATAGATAGAGAGAGATAGATAGATAGATAGAGAGAGAGAGAGAGAGAGAGAGAGAGAGAGAGAGAGAGAGGAGAGAGAGAATGAATTATCAGATTCAGATGTTTTTCTTAGAGGCCTGGCCCTTCAGAGAGAGAGAGAGAGAGAGAGAGAGAGAGAGAGAGAGAGAGAGAGAGAGAGAGAGAGAGAGGAGAGAGAGAGAGAGAGAATAACCGAACGAAATTGAGGGAAAGGAATAAGCAGGTAATGGCTTGTTTATATCTTGCTCTTCAAAATAAAAGACACAAAAATATGTCTCGAGCGCTTCTCCTGAAATATGAAGGGATCGGTTATCTGAAAGGTTTTGACGTTTTTGTCCGGTAGTGATTATTAAGTATTTAGAGCTGTCGGTCTTTATTTTATTTTATTTATTTCATTTATTTGTCTATGTATTTGTTATTTAGCTACGTATGGCTGAGTTTTAACCCAGTCACACAGCTTATTGTGTTTTGGCAAGTATGTCTGGTGCATGGTTTCGTTTGCGAACATGCGACATAAAGTTGCATAAACATGGTAGATCGTTTTTGTATACAGAGAATTCGATTTAGTTGGGGGGGGGGAAGAGAGAGAGAGAGAGAGAGAGAGAGAGAGGGGGGGGGGTGGTTAAGGAAGGAGACAGTGGGAAGGAAGATGGTTAGGAGGGTAGGACGTGCTTTAGTTCTGGTTTATTCATAGACAGTCGGCGAAGAACGGAAGGGCTGGCTTGCCATGACCAGCTTTAGTGTGAAATCAGTCCAAAGATTCAAAGTCAGGTCGTCGTCATTGTCGTAATCAATCCCATATCATCATAACGGTTCTCGTCGTCTCATGATCATCTCTCATTGTCATTGGTTGTATTATTATTTATACATGTAATGTGCACTTTGAATTTTTTTTTTTTTTTTTAAACAAGGGAAAATTATTTCACCCCCCCAACCCCCAACCCCCCTAACTTTCCGGGAATGGTACTTGCTGTCGACCGGTGTCAAAACGCATGTTTTGATTGGTAGAAAGTTTTTGGGTTTGTTCGTCTCTGACGACTTGGTTATTTGATACAAATGCAATAGTGGGGGTTTAAGAAAACTGCAGGTGAACAATCCTTCATTCATCAGAAAAAAAAACGACTCCGCCGAAGATTTGTTAAATAATAAAAGAGGGGGAGGCGGGGGGGGGGGGGGGGGGGGGGGGGGGGATTAGAAGGGGGTGAGAATTAAGAATACGCCCTTTACAAGGGGTGGGGGGAGAGGGGGGCTTTGCTTACTGGGCTTGGTGTTTGGGTGATACACGACAAAGTGTGTGGAAATGTATGAGGCTGGTACCTCGCCTGTTCCATCGTTCACTGCAACGATATGCTCGAAGCCGAAATGGTACACGATAATTCTAAAACATTCAGGGAATTTTGTTTGTTTGTTTGTTTGTTTTAATCTAATCGTCATTCAAAACAAATAAAAAAAAACAATCAATTCCCGCGCGTCTGTCGCTTCACAAGTCGGCAGATATGGTGTAGCATATATGGATGAGTCCATTCGCAGTGATACCTTCTTGGTGAAACTGTAGAAACCTCCTACCCAGCCTTCACAAAGCGTAGGATGCCTCAGCTTCTCTATCTCTCCTCTCTTGTCTTTTCTCTCTGTCTTTCTTTCTGGCTGTCGGTCGGTCTCTCTGCATGCTCTCTATCTGTCTGTCTTCTGTCTGTCTGTCTCACCCCCCTCACAACACACCCCCCCCCCCCCCCACCCCCAACTCCTCCCATGCATATATGTAAACCTACCCAGTACATCCAGGTGCGCCACTTGATGTCTTTATTATATGTCCCACTTTTCCTTCTCGATATAGTCCTGCTGCTCCTCCTGTCCCCCACCCCTTCCCCCATCCCCGCGCCCGCCCTCCTTCGCTAAACAGTCGTCCAGACACAACTAAGAAGATCCAAATGAATTATTGTTTTCCTGTGTTCCATTACTGTTCTATTATAACTACAGAAAGCTGTCAGTGAATGAAGTGATTTAATATTTTGCCAATTCCTTTCAGCAAAGAACGTGAAGATGACATTTTCCAAATTGATGATTTATTATTTATCTTTAGTTTCGTCAGTATTACCTTTTTTTTTTTTCTTTTCTTTTTCAATTGCTCCTTCAATTTTTTGCTGACAACGCAATCAACCCAAACTATTTTTTTTCTAATCTTCTAAAATTCATTTTTTGTGCCGTTTATTGGCATCCTATTTCAAGTATTCTGACAGTCTTAAAATTCAGAAAGCCGTTTGCCCTCCTTCAACCTTTCTAACCACCACCACCCCCCCCCCCCCCCCCCCTCCCCTCCGCTCCTCCCGCCCCGAAGAAAAAGTCATGAAATTATTGTGTTCCATTCTTCTCTTAATTTTTTAAAAAAAAAAATATTAGTATCCTTTTACCTTAGTCATCTAATCTTACATCTCCTGTGTTACTTGATCTTCATCTGCTGCAATAACCTTTGTTGTTTGAAGCACACACACACACACACACACACACACACACACACACACACACACACACACACACACACAGATGAGCGGTTTTTTTTTTTTTTTTTTTTTTTTTTTTTTTTTCTTTTTATTTTTCTTTTTCGTTTTCAGTATTGTTATTACTAACACAGATACGACAGCTTTTTGTTCGTTGTTGTTGTTGTTGCTCTTGCTGCTATCGCTACAAATGACTAATGCTACGTTTACTACTACTGCTGTTGCTGTTGCAGCTGTTGCTGTTGCTACTACTACTACCGCTTTTCTTTGTCTGCCCCTTTTCTTTCTGTAACGAATGTAATAAGCCACTGAGGTTGTGACTATGTGAGTAAGTGAGTTTGTTTCTCTTGAATAGACCTGTAAGGTGCGATTCCATTTGTCTGTTAACGATTACAGTTACAGCTGCCGTTATACTGGCAAGCAAAGCTGTGTGTGTGTGTGTGTGTGTGTGTGTGTGGTGTGTGTGTGTGTGTGTGTGTGTGCGTGCGTGCGTGCACCAGATCAGCGTTAATACCGGACAGAACGGCAAACGCTGTGACACAGAACCCATTTTCCTCCCTTTAATCCTTTCAGTCATGGTATTCGCTTCACTCAAAACTGTTCCCGTGTTTGCAGGTATACTTGTTCCAGGATATATTCGGTTTGAATTGGGACTAGTGACATGGTTTTGGTCCTCCGAGAGCTGTGTGGGGTCTTTCTCTTTCTCACCAGTTCTGTGAGTTGCCTACCCTACCTCAGCTTTTTCGCCGCAAGCTTTGATTTTTTCCCACCTAGTACCAGCTAGGACTATTCGGTGTTAAAAAAAAAAAAAAAAAAAAAAAGTAAATAAGCACAAAATGTTAGGAGAAATGATGAGCACAGCAAGCAGCATGCTCATCCGACAATTAAACCGTCCAGTTGGGCGTCGTGTGCAACATGCTCCGATCAAGTTTTAAAGCGTATCCGGTAAAGTAACCGTAGCGGTCAGTCAGTCTTCGGACTTACCGCAATCACGGCACAGTTCATGTCTTCTTACGCGATCTTTGCCGCAGTCTCGTAAACGTAACCGTACACGGTCAAGTAGAATCGAGCCCTTAATTGACTTCTGGATTATTATTATTATTATTTAATTTATTATTATTATTTTTTTTTATAGAAGCTTATCATGATTTGTCTGTTCACTAGGAACGAAAGGCTCAACAACGACGTCTGTCATGTCGCTTTCCTTATTCCCCTCCGACAACGCGCGCGCGCGCGCGCACACACACACACGCGCGCGCACACACACACACACACACACACACACACACACACACACACACACACACACACACACACACACGCACGCACGCACGCACGCACGCGTGCACGCACGCACGCACGCGCGCGCGTCAGTCAAGAACTTATGTCGATAACAGATGCACCAATCATGCACCGATCAAAGATACCGGGGGGAAAAAAAGTGGACAAAATGAAAATTCAGCGAAACTTGTCAAACAATAGGACTACACAACCACGTCAGGGAAAATCGGGGAACACTTTACGCTCACGTGTTTTGACCAAAGTGTACAAGTAACGAAAAGCACTGAACTGTTGACTTTTGAATGACACAGAACAACAACGAAAACACCTCCCTAAGCTCAAATTTTACGTTACCGTTGCTGTAGTAGTAATACTAACGACGGCTTATCAAGAGCAAAGCATTGACACAGGTTGCGGACCAGCGCTAAGTGGATTACGAAGTAACGCCATGGTTTCCAAATTGCGAGGGGTCGTTCCTACTAACAACACTGACCGAGAAGACAAGACTAAGTACTAGACATTCCATGTCGTGGAGGACGAGGTACATTGTCTTACTGATTGTACTTCATTTGTCCAGCAAACGTAATAAACCTGATGGCGCGTATTTCACGGACAGATTTTTTTTTTTTTTCCATGACAGAAAATGCTAGCGGAGATTGTCATTGACTGCCGCAAACTAGAGACAGACACACATTCATTTGGTTTCCCTAACCGGAGAC
>JADBJO010002318.1:250000-252500 GCA_016801955.1 Conus betulinus
CCCCCCCCCCCCCCCCCCCCCCCCCCCCCTGGGAATTCTGTTTGTTTGTTTGGAACGATTTTTCCCCCTTCTTTTTTTGTTCCCCTGTGAATTCTGTTAGTTTGGAACTTTAAAAAAAAACAACAAACAACAAAAAAAAAAAAAAACGTAACCTTCAGTCACTCGTAGACATCTCTCCCAACGAACAGTCCTGATCCTTTCAAAACGGTTTCCTCATGGTTTAATGGACACGTGAGGAGACAGCAGGACTTCCCAGCACACAAGCTCCGCGGCTGAACCTACTTGCTGCGCGTCTGCCGCCTTGGTTTCAGGTGTTGTTAGCATGCTGTGTTTCACACGACAGACAGAGCGGCCTGGCTAACACACGTTGCAGAGTTCCCCGCTGTGCCGTTGAAAAAAAGAGGCAAGTTGATAGATCGTACACCTCACCTGGATCTCCGTCACTGCTAGGGATTGGGGTTTTACGTCACGGGGGCGTTCTCTGCCGAAGTGTTAAATCGGTGTATTCGCAGAAGTGTTAAATCGGTGTGTTCGCAGAAGTGTTAAATCGGTGTGTTCGCAGAAGTGTTAAATCGGTGTATATGCAAGGTCGTTTGTTATCCTGCTTTGTGTGTGTGTGTGTGTGTGTGTGTGTGTGTGTGTGTGTGTGTGTGTGTGTGTGTTGGAGTGTAACAGTGTGGACGTGTGTTGTGTATACTAACTGAGCCAGCCAGCTTTAGCTGGAATTGGGCATTAAGACGATGTTGAACTGGAATTCTTTTTTTTTTTTTTTTTTTTTTTGAGTGAAAGGAAGAAACTGAGCAGTATTTTTTTACATGTAAAATACCAGTCGAGTGCACGCTTGCACTCGCTTTAACAAAAGAAAGACAGTTCTTATAATTTTCATCTAGTTCAAACATATTTTTATTTTCTGCTGAGCACGGGAATCATGGCGAAGCTTCAGTTTGTGGCCGTGTTTCTGGGCGTTATATATGCTCCGTGCGAAAGGCAAATGACCGAAAAGCCAAGAGATTTATCTGGTCAAGGTCGCCTGGAAGTAACCATTATTTTGATTTGTTTCTGTCCAGTTGGTACCACGTCCTACACAACGTGCCTGATGCTAGGGGGGAAGGGGGAGGTGGGGGGGAGGGGGGGCTTGGCATTTCTGGGGTGTCACGGCAGTTATTTGTGATCCGGGATAGTGATTGCGTGGTGTTGGCTCAGTATTACAGCACAGAGTTGACTGTCAGATGTTGCGAGTTCGAATCCCGGTGATGCCCGACAGGGGAGGGGAGAGAGAGAGAGAGAGAGAGAGAGAGAGAGAGAGAGAGAGAGAGAGAGAGAGAGAGAGAGAGAGAAATGCCGTTGTTGCAAGACATCTTTACGTGTTGTTGTTCCGTTGTGGTATCAGAGTTAGATTGGATAGTGTCTCCTCCCCCAAACACACACACACACACACACACACACACACACACACACACACACACATACACACACGAACGCGCGCACGCGCACGCACACACACACACACACACACACACACACACACACACACACACACACACACACACACACACAGAGAAAAACGCGCGCGCGCGCGCGCACGCACACACACACACACACACACACACACACTGATCTGTGTTATATCATCTTTGGAGGGTGTGTGGGCATTAACCTGATTTCACAAACGAACCATTGTGTGTGTTGAACGGACCTCTAGCCAGAACACACACACACACACACACACACACACACACACACACACACACACACACACACACACACATCACATCACTCTTTCCAGTGTTTTCCACCCAGACTTGAAGCGGTTGGTTCCTATCGTTTGCCTCAGAACACAGAAGAGATGAGAAACAGCGTAGTGGGCACCTCACCTTCCGGACAACACCCCTACACCAAGAAGATGTACGGTGCGTGTGTGTGTGTGTGTGTGTGTGTGTGTGAGTGTGTGTGTGTGTGTGTGTGTGTGTGTGTGTGTGTGCGCGCACGCGCGTGCGGGCGGGGGCTGTGTGTGTGTGTGTGTGTGTGTGTGTGTGTGTGTGTGTGTGTGTGTGTGTCCTGTAACGAGCCACTCCGCATGCAGAAAAAAAACACTGTCATTAAATACTGGGATTTATACCATTGACGTAAGCATTTTGCCGTGTGCACTGTTGCTCAAAGCCGCACCTCGCATGATGGAATTGTTCAGGTTCGAAAGAAAATGGGAGGGTGAAGGGTGGTTAGGAAGGGAAGGGTCGGGTTTTTTTTTTTTTTTTTGGTCCATTTTTTTTTTTTTTTACGTTATTTATTTATGTTTTTTGTTCCAAAGTGACGTGACTGAAGGTAGAAACTGAAACGGATTTAAAAAGGAATTTGAAATAACTCCGCAGACGAACAAGGACAAACAAATTGCAAGACAGAACACGGAACGGTTTTAGCCCTCCTAGGTGTGTTGTCTTCTTCAGGCGAGATAAACACCCCATTCAGAACAAAGGAAAGGAAGAGCGAGCAATCACTAACC
>JADBJO010002318.1:260000-270000 GCA_016801955.1 Conus betulinus
CTGTCTCTCACTATCTGTCCTGCCGTAATTTCCTGCTGTGATTTCGCCTCGACGAGAGACTCGTTCGCCCCCCTTTCGCCCCCCCCCCCCCCCCCCCCCCCTCCATTCCCGACAGACGGGGGTGGGGTGGGGGGGGGGGGACTATCGGGGCGATATCGGCGACTGCTGGCGTTGGCCGCTGCCGCGCGATTCCAGACATCATAGACGCCGCTTGATTCCGGAATTAACTGAAACCCAGCAAGCGACTGTGCAAACAAACAAGCCAGCCAATTTACTGACCTGACAGAGAGGGGAGAAGTCGATAAGGGGGGTAAGAGGGAAGTGGGAGGGGTCGGGGGTGGGTTGGGAGGGGTAGGGGATGGGGGGTGGGGGAATCACAAAGTGAAAACCTTGGCACGGTTTTGGGTTTCAGTTTGAAGTATAAGACTGTTTCGTCGTCAGAGAGAGAGAGAGAGAGAAAGAGAGAGAGAGAGAGAGATCGCGCGCGTATGTTCGTGCGTTCGCTGCGTGTGTACGATTTTTCATGATAACAATACTTTAAGCTGCACCAGACTTTGTTCCGTTCTGTTTCGTTTCGGTTTTCCATGTGTGGAAGTCCCGCTCGGGTTACCAAAATAATGTGTTTGATGCTGTAAAAGCAAGCGGCCATAACATCCGAAAAGAACAGAAAGACAACTTGCAGCCAGCAATTTGATGCCCAATGACGCGCCTTCATCACCACCCCCACCACCTTGACCACCATCCTTTTCCCCAGCCACCACCACCCCACCCTCCTATCTCTAGTTTTTGCGTACTCTAACCAGGGGGAGGATGAAACAGAACGATTTCCTTTCGTATACCCTTTTAATAATGAAAAAAAAAAGCTTATTTCCCCGTCAACTTCAAGATCAGTTTGGTTGTAGAACATATGTAAAATGCTCTAAAATGCCACAGTGCCATCAAATTTCCACGACAGAATGGTAGTAGTTGACGTAAAAGAAGCTCATGTACTCAAGAGAGGTGTACGAAAATAGTTTTCTGCTAAAAACGCCAGGCAAAAACTTTATACGGCCACAACGGTCTTTGTCTCATGGTACCGATCAACAAGAGAGAGATGTGCATCTTCTTCTCTTTCAGTTTTTCTTCTGCCCCCCACCTTTCCCCTCCGACTCACCAAGTGCCGTTGTCTCTCCTCTCTCTCTCTCTCTCTCTCTCCCTCTTTCTCTCTCCCTCCCCCCCCCCCCCCCCCCCCCCCCCCCCCCCCCCCATGTCTGTCTCCCTCCCTCCCTCCCTCTCTGTCTGTTTCAAAGATAAGGCGTCTCTTCTCTCCCACCCTTCGCTGTCTTTCTCCCAGCACCAGAAAAATACAGGTGCCCGGCGTACACTTTTGGAAGTCAACAGTGTCGTCAGTGTGTGGCAGAACGTGCGCCTACTGTGTGCGGAGGAAGGTCCCCCCCCCCCCCCCCCCCCCCCCACACACACACACACACACACAACCTGACACTCCAGCCACGAACACTGACACCACGTCCTGACGATGAGCTAGCTTGTGGTGCCAAATTGTCGGCATGACTGACAAGTGGTGCTGATGCTGGTGCCGATGAAAGTGGAGAACGTACAGAAGGTGTACGTTACGCTTCTGATAACCAACGTTCCATGTCTGCGAAGAGTTCAACCGGCGATCAAATAGTGTAACAGGAGAGTGACAGACAAAGCGTCTTGTAGACAATGGAATAATCAAGGTGTTTTGACAAAGAATGCCGCCGGAGAGTATCGGAACAGTTTTTCAAGAGAGAGAAAAAATACCCCCCCTACCCCCCCCCCAAACCCACCCCCCCCCCCCCCCCCCACCCCCCCCCCCCCCCCCACCCCCCCCCCCCCCCCCCCCCCCCCCCCCCCCACCCCCCCCCCCCCCCCCCCCCAGCCGGTGAGGACGGAAATCGCTGGTTTGGATACGACCCGATTGTTGACTGGGTGATTAAATCTCTGTCTCTCCTCACGGTGACTGCGTTACTCTTTACTGCCATGTTCATGTTTCGTTTATCACGTTTCCTTCTTGATAAGGTTTCCCTGTCATGAAGAACTTGAATATCTTGTTTCATGTTCATTCAGCCGATTTGTTTCGTTTTATCTCGCCCCCCCCTTCTCTGCTCCATATCGTGACGGTTCAAAAAAAAAAAAAAAAGACGAAAAAAAGAAGGAAAAATCCCGTCTCTCTCTCTCTCTCTCTCTCTCTCTCTCTCTCATCTCCCCCCCCCCCCCCCCCCCCCCCTCCCTCCTTCCACTCTTTTGTCTGCTTTGTGTGGCAGACGGTTCGTTTCGCACGAGGTTCCGTTGAGCCGAAATGACCCATGTAGCCTCGTCCTTAGTCATGCTTCCCTTCATCCCCTACTCCCTCCACATATATACACACACACACACGCGCGCGCGCGCGCACACACACACTCACGCACGCTGGCATGCACGCACTCTGTCTCTCTCTCTCTCTCTCTCTCTCTCTCTCTCTCTCTCTCTCTTATTCACTCGCACACACACGCGCGAGCGCATGGGCACAGACAGACAGACAGACAGGCGGACACACACACAGACACACAGACACAGACAGACACAACGCGGGCGCGCGCGCGCGCACGCACCACACACTCACACACGCACATACTCTCTTTCTCTGTCTCTCTCTCTCCTCCCCCTCCCTTCTCTCTCTCTCTCTCTCTCTCTCTCCTCTCTCTCTCTCTCTCTCTCTCTCCTCACTCTCTCTCACGCACGCATAGGCGCGCACTCATAAAGCACACCTCGACCAACCTTCCATGCTTTTGTAACGATTGCGTTGCACGTGTTGACACGTGATTGTGCCTATTGCCGGACGGTTATGCTGGGTTTGTGGACATGTCATAACGCCTGTCGGTTCTTTCTGGAGGGGACTGGTTTTCAGCTTTCAGTTCATTAGTTTCTTCCGGGGCGAATGAGGTAGAAAGGAGGGGGTGGGAGGGGGGTGGGGGTGGGATGGGGGTGCGGTGCGTGGGGGGGTGAAGTGACAGCTCAGCTAGACGCTGCTGGATTTATGAAGATGACTGTTAGGTTGGCATTCTGTCCCTCTCTCTCTGTCCCTTTCCCTCTTTTCGTGGAATAAATCAGTTACAACGGCATTCATACATTCATTCATTCATTCGTTCATTTATTCATTCATTCATTCATTCAGTCAGTCAGTCAGTCAGTCAGTCATATATTCATATATTCATTCATTCATTTATCTCTCTCTTTGTCTCCCTCTGTCTCCTTCTCTCTCTCTATCTGTCTCCCTCTCTCTCACTCCTCTCTCTATCTCTCTCTCTCTCTCTCTCTCTCTCTCTCTCTCTCTCTCGCTCTCTCTCCTCTCTCTCTCTCTCTCTCTCTCCAAGCTCTGTATTCTCCGCCTGTCTCTTTCCCCGCATCACGCACTACCAGTTTACCAAATGAATAAACAAATGGGTAAATAAACAATGAACCAATAGATGAACGAATGCAAAGTGAAATAAATTTAACACATGAAAACAAAGCCCTTTACTACACTTAAAAGCAGAAGAAGAAGAGAAAAAAAAACTGTCATAGTTTCATCGTAGTACATTCGACACGTGGTTTGCCAGCACTGTTGACGACGAGGTGACAGCCCTGAAGGCCCCTCGTGATCGGCTCGGGCTCTAAACAACAGGAACGGAGCTGCTGCCAACATTAGCGCCGAGACGGCGGACGGGCATTCATACCTTGTACCAATAACGGAACATGGTGAGGGATGAACTGGTGTACCACGAAGCGCTCAAAGACAAGGTCATCAAAATCGACAGTGACAATGCTATCGCCAAAGGAAAAGAATACGACCACGCACGCACGCACTCACGCACGCACGTACATACGCGCGCACGCACGCACTTACGCGCGCGCGCACACACACACATGCACGTGCGCGCGCGCACGCGCGCGCGCGCACGCACCGCACGCACACACACACACACACACACACACACACACACACACACACACACACACACACACACACACACCGATCAAAACGGCAGCACCAACACCAACAGCAACCAAAGCAAAAAAACAAGGAGTTCAGCGCCCCAACAGTTGGTTGACAGGGCCTATAGGGAGCGTGATGCCGTGAATGCAATAGTGCGAAAAAGGCTCTTTCTTGCCGAGTTCTGGACATTGTTCCCTCCCCTCCTGACTGCTGCGAATATCAGACTTCCAGGGAAGGTTGTGCGCGCAAGGCGTACTCAGTACGGCGTACGGCGCACTTGTTCTCCTCCTCTCTCTCTCTCTCTTCTCTCTCTCTCTCTCTCTCTCTCTCTCTCTCTCTCTCTCACATTCACACACACACACACACACACACACACACACAACCACCCACACACACACACACACACTGACGAGCAAGCCCGCGCGCACGCACACACCGCATGCAACGCCACGCATTCACACCAAACACACACACCACACACCCACACACACACACACACACACACTCTCCTCTCTCTACTCTCCTCTCTCTCTCTCTTTCCCTCTCTCTCTCTTTCCCCCCTCTCTCTCTCTCTCTCACACACACACACACACACACACACACACACACCACACAGAGAGGAGACAAAGAGCAGAGTCGAGACGGAGGGTGAGGAGACTAGAGATCTGAGATTGAGGAGAGAAGAAGAGGAGAGAGAGAGAGAGAGACGGGCACTTATGCACTGAATACACGGACGTTTCGCTGACCATTGCAAGAAGGAATCATGGAGTGAGGGAAGTGAAGGAAGGAGAGGTGGGGACGTGGGGGGGGGAGGAGGGGGGGGGTGTGTGATGCTGGAGGGTGGGGGTTGGTGGGCTCGGTTTGGGGACAGGGATGGCAAACACAGGTGGCAGGGGGGAGTGGAACGACCGAACTGCATGATCACCGATGCCATACGGCCAGCGTCCGTCCTCTGGGCCGTTTTCCTGCATGGTTCCCAAGCATCAGCGCCGCTGTTCCGCTAGCCGGCTGGCTGACTGTTTAGCTGGGCTGGGCTGGCTGGCTGGCTGGCGGGCTGGCTGCTGCTGTCAACGCCGCGCAGAGAGAGAGGAGAGAGAGAGAGAGAGAGAGAGATGGAGGGAGAGGGAGAGAGAGAGAGAGAGAGAGACACACACTCTCCCCGGCTCCCCTCTCCTGCCTTCTACCCTCCTCCACCCGTAAACTTCCAGCACCCACCACCACCCACTCCCCCCCCCCCCCCCCCCGTCCCGGTCGCCAGGCCGGATTTATGGCAATTGTCCAACATTCCTCCGCTCCCCTCTCTCCCTGACCCCCAGGCACTGGCATTTCCAGTCCCGGCCGTCTGTACTGCCAAAACCCGATGGGGTGATGCCTATGGGGGTGCTGGCTACACACGCTGCCTATTTTTATTATTATTATTATTCTTTTTCTTTTAATAAACATTCATACTTCTCTTCATCCCTCCTCCCTCACCCCCTAGCCCCTCCTCCACCTCATCAACTCCCCACACCTCCCCTTTTCCGCAGAATGTCAACGACGACAGGTTTTTGGGAGGGGGGGGGGGGGGGGGAGGGGGGTGTTGTAAGGAGATGGCGGTTAACACGACGATGAGGAGAGTAACTGTGACGAGGAAAGAAAGGGGGGGGGGGGGGGGGGGGGGGGGGGGGGGAGGGGTGCGAAAGTGGTGGTGGGGGGGGGGGGGGGGGAAGGCTGTTGTAGCATGTGGATTTTTTTTTACCACGAGTAGGAGGAAGAAGGATACATGAGGGGAAGAAGATTGAATGATGGTAATTATGGTGATAATTGTCACAAACGTCATATATATGTAGTTTGAGAATGTAGATGGGATTGGGGGGGGGGGGGGGGGTAGAGGGGGATTTGGGGGGGGGGGTGAGGGTGGGGGGGAGGATGGTGTCAGGGGGGGCGGGGGAGGAGGTGCAGGGGATTACTCTTCGGGTTTCTGCTAGTACGTGCACGAGCCGTTCTCTGTCTCGTCTCTCTGTCTGTCTGTCCCTCTCTCTGTCTCTGTCTCTCTGTCTGTCTGTGTCTGGCACACACACACCACACCACACACACACACACACACACCACACCACACACACACACACACACGCACGCACACAACGCACGCACAAACAGCCACAACACACGCACGCACACGCATAACACGCAAGCACAGCACGGAAGCACACACACACACACCACAGAACACCACACACACGAACACACAACACACACACACACGGAAGCAGGACATACGCGCGACACGACAGACAGACAGACAGACGAGGAGTGAGATAGGAGCTAGTCACACACACACACACACACACACAGAGAGAGAGAGAGGAGAAGGAAGAGAGGGAGGAGAGGAGAGTGGAGGAGAGAGAGGAGAGGTTTGGGGAGACTAAGCTTGGAGTTTGCATAAGCTGCTGCCCTGTATTTGTCACCTAGCATGCGTTGTGTGCATGGCTGCTGTGTGTGGTCTCTCTGCCCGTCTGGGAAGTGGGGAGGCGGGGGGGCGGGGGGGGGGGGGGGGGGGGGGGAGAAGTAACGGTAAAGAGTACGTTATGTGTCAGGAATGTGAAAATATTAAGAAGGGGGACGTTGGGATCAGTTCATTTTATGTGTTTATAGTATTGCAGGGTGTGGGGTGGGGGTGAGATGGTGGAGATGGGGGGGGGGGGGGGGATATCAGAGTTGTGACATCATCAAAATCGATCCGTACAAGAGGGGGGGGGGGGGGGGGGGGGGGGGATGGTGGAGGTGTTCAAGCAACGTGCAAGTTCGCAGGACGTCGGACTGTACATGAACGTTGTAGATCGATGGTTGGTCGAATTAGAGGCAGTTCTGATCAACTGGTAGACGGTGTACAGAGACAAGGGAGTGATACATTGATGATACTAGTGAAAGATAGTGGGTCTCAAGTTTGGTGCACACGTGACAGGTAGAAAAGGAGGCGGCAGGGAGTGTGTCCCGCACGCACACACACACACACACACACACTTGCACATACGCACGCGCGCACGCACTATCATACACACACAAGCACACCATATTTGGATACGCATGCACGCACGCATACACGCGCATAGCATGCACGCGCAGAGAGGGACGAGAGAGAAGAGAGAGAGAGAGAGATTTGGATGACGAGAATGAGGAGACGGATAGAGCCTGACAGAGCACGACGAGAGAGAGAGAGAGAGAGAGAGAGAGAGAGGTGGAGAGAGAGAGAGAGAGAGAGAGAGGGTGGGGAGAGAGGACGGAGAGAGAGAGAGGAGAGAGAGAGAGAGAGAGACAGACAGACAGACAGACAGACAGACAGACACGACAAGTAGACAGACAGACTGACGGACAGACGTAGCTTACATCCGCATTCTTCCTAAGTTAATTCATGCATCCGAGCGAACAGGGACGACAGTTTCAGATGGTGGGCGTGGCGTTAAACCACCGACATGCAGTAATGGAGAAAGGAGTTAGGGATGGGAGAGGCTTGGTGGGGGGGGGGGGGGGGGGGGGGGGGGAGGAAGAGCGATACGAAAGTGGCAATGGATGCAGAAAGGAGGAGGGTCGGGGGGGGGGGGGGGAGGGGAGGAGAGGGGGGGGGGGGGGGGGGGGGGGTGTGAAGAGAAAATCGTGTGGACTTTAGGGAGATTGATACTGCCTCGACACGCAGTTGGGGCCAAATGGCCTTTTGGACTAGCAGTCCAATTTTCGTGTCATAAAAGACCTGATATAATCAGTATTTATTAGCCGCGTGCTGCCTTCAACGTCGGATCTGTTTCTCTCCGCCCACATCGCCCCGTCCGACATCCCCCCTCCCTCCCACCCTATCCCCACCCCACCCCCCAACCTGCGCCTCCTCCTCCTCCTCCTCCACCTCCCACTTTCATCACCACTCTTACCCTCTCTGTGCACGCTTTTTGCTGCGTGACGCTCCCTTTGCTATCTTTGGCAACGAGTGTGTGTTATTATGTGTGATGTGTGTGTGTGTGTGTGTGTGTGTGCGTGCGTGCGTGCGTGCGTGCGTGCGTGTGCGTGCGTGCGTGCGTGCGTGCGTGCGTGTGTGTGTGTGCGTGTGCGTGCGTGTATGTGTGTGCATGCATGCGCGCGCGCGTGTGTGCATTTGTGCATACTTTCTCAGTGTAAAAGAGCAAAATTAGAACTGGATGATGGACGGGGGAGAGAGAGAGAGGGAGAGAGAGAGAGAGAGGGAGAGAGAGAGGAGGGAGAGATGGTGGGGGGGGGGGGGGGAGGGAGGAGCGCGAAGAGGACAAGGTGGGGGGTGGATGGAAGAGAAGAAATATTGCTGGGAAAGTCGTCATGTTGCAGAACTCACATCACACAATCACCATCTGTCTTGCCGTTTTGAATGGACTTGAGTTTTGCTATGGTGGGGCATACACAGCTGTACAAAGATGATATCGTATGTCATGACCTGTACGCTGGCATTGCTGTTGGTGTGCATTGCTGATCAGTGCTAGTATTTCCTTCTCATCCTCTTCTTCTCTCTTCTCTTCGTCGTCGTTGTCGTTGTCGTTGTCGTCGTCGTCGTCGTCGTCGTCCTCGTCCTCCTCCTCCTCCTCCTCCTCCTTCTCCTCCTCCTCTTCGTCGTCGTCGTTGTCGTCGTCGTCGTCGTCGCGTCCTCCTCCTCCTCCTCCTTTCTTCTTCTTCTCCTCTCCTCCTCCTCCTCCTCTTCTTCCTCCTCTTCCTTCTCCTACCTGTCTTCTTCTCTTCTTCTTCTTTTCTTCTTCTTCTTCTTCGTCCTCTTCTTCTTGAAGCTCCTAATGCTTTTAAAACTGGTAAGTCAATATACGAAGTGTGCTGTTCTGTCCCTTCTTCCCTATTTCACGGAGAGAGAGAGAGAGAGGAGAGAGAGAGAGAGAGAGAGAGAGAGAGAGAGAGAGAGAGAGAGAGAGAGAGAGAGAGCCAGTCGGCCAGATACGGACTAAAGGTATTGGAATCAGTCTGTGTGTCGCTAACCTTCTGTGCCAGCTGTCCGTGCTTCTCCCTGCGTTGATACTTGGCCCATCATCCATCCACCCATTTGTCGGAATATCTCTCTGTCTTTTCTTCTTTTCTTTCTTTTTTTCTTTCTTTTTCTTTTTTTTTTAAACTCCAGTATTCCCTCTACCCGTTAGTTTTGCAGACTGTCTCTCTCTCTCTCTCTCTCTCTCTCTCTCTCTCTTGTTTCTCTCTGCCTCTTTCTCTCATTCGCCTGTAGTGTCTAACCCCGTCTGTCTGTCTGTCTATCTGTCTCTTTCTGTCTGTATATCTCTGTCCCGTCATGGTACTCTTTAAGTCTTTAGCTTGTCTGTCTTTCTCTTTCTGTCTGTATACCTCTGTCCCGTCATGTACTCTAAGTCTTTAGCTTGTCTGTCTGTCTCTTTCTGTCTGTATACCTCTGTCCCGTCATGTACTCTTAAGTCTTTACTTGTCTGTCTGTCTCTTTCTGTCTGTATACCTTTCCCGTCTGTACTCTTAAGTCTTTAGCTTGTCTGTCTGTCTCTTTCTGTCTGTATACCTCTGTCCCGTCATGTACTCTTAAGTCTTTAGCTTGTCTGTCTGTCTGTCTGTCTCTTTCTCTGCGTGCTGAACCCAGTCTCCTCTACTCTTTTCTGTGGACTGTCTGTGTGTCTGTCTGTGTCTGTCTGTGTGTCTGTGTGTCTGTCTGTCAAGACGCGCGCTCACACAAGACATACAACCAGACAAAGAGAAGAGGTTTCCTCTTGGAATTGAATAGCGAAGTTTTTACATTTTCTGCTAGAACAGTGTTTACAATTGCGTGTGTACTTTTTCCAACGACAGTACTCTTCAGTACCACCACCACCACCACCAACAACCAAAAGACCAGGTCTAAGCGGGCTAACAGTGACCTCTCACAAGCTGGAGTCGCTGCGTCATCTCTGTCTTTTTTTTTTTTTTTTTTTTTTTTTTTTTCCTCCGAAAAGGCCTAATGTGTCAAATAAATGCGGTTGAAATAAAAGTTCCACTTGTGCTTGTTGTGCTCCCTTTAAAAAGTAA
>JADBJO010002318.1:275000-280000 GCA_016801955.1 Conus betulinus
CTTTCACCATTGGATCACAACTGTTTTCTGTATGATATCTGTTTTCCCATATGATCGCACCTGGTTTCTTTGGGATAATATCTGTTTTCCCGTGGGATCACAGCTGTTTTTCTTTATGATATCTTTTTTTTCTCGTGAGATCACAACGGTGTTCTTTATTATATCTGTTTTTCCATTGGATCACAACTGTGTTCTTTATTATATTTGTTTTCCCCATATGATCACAACTGTTTTCTTTAGGATGATATCTGTTTTTCTCATGGGATCACAACTGTTTTCTTTAGGATGATATCTATTTTCTCATGGGATCACACTGTTTTCTTTAGGATAATATCTGTTTTTTTCTCATGGGATCACAACTGTTTTCTGTAGGATTATGTGTTGACAGCTGTTTTCTTTAGGATGATATCTGTTTTCTCATGGGATCACAACTGTTTTTTCTTTAGGATAATATCTGTTTTCTCATGGGATCACAAGTGTTTTCTGTAGGATTATGTGTTCACAGCTGTTTTCTTTAGGTTTAATATCTGTTTTCTCATGGGATCACAACTGTTTTTTGTAGGATTATGTGTTGACAGCTGTTGTCTTTAGGATAATATCTGTTTTCTCATGGGATCACAACTGTTTTCTTTAGGATAATATCTGTTTTTCTCATGGGATCACAACTGTTTTCTTTAGGATGATATCTGTTTTCTCATGGGATCACAACTTTTTCTTAGGATAATATCTGTTTTCTCATGGGATCATAACTGTTTTCTTTAGGATGATATCTGTTTTCTCATGGGATCACAACTGTTTTCTGTAAGATTATGTGTCGACAGCTGTTTTCTTTAGGATAATATCTGTTTTCTCATGGGATCACAACTGTTTTCTGTAGGATAATATCTGTTTTTCTCATGGGATCACAACTGTTTTCTTTAGGATAATATCTGTTTTTTCTCATGGGATCACAGCAGTTTTCTTTAGGATGGTATCTGTTTTCTCATGGGATCACAACTGTTTTCTGTAGGATGATTATCTTCTTTCCCCCATGGCGATCACAACTGATATTTCCGGAGGATGATGAACTTTTTTTTTTTTTGCTTACAACTACCCCCTCCCCTCCCCTCCCCATTTTTCTTAGGATGGTAACTGCTTCTGTGTGTCCCTCAGAAAACAGGTGTTAATCCCGAAGGAAAAGAGCGGTGAACAGGGAAATCAAGTGTGGTCGTTGCTGTTTGCTCTGTTGTTTCCAGCCATGTGCGGGTCGCACTGACGTCATCAGTAATGACTGCGTCGGAAGCGGGGAAATGGCTGTCGGGAAAACAGGGAAAAGAACTGTTATGATCTTAGAGGATAAGAGATGATGACAACTAGGTTTTTTTTTTTTTTCACCTCTATCATTGCCGGTGTCTTGAAAGATATGAATTTCTTCCTCAGGAGAACAGGACCAACCCGCTGTGATCCCTAGAAGTATCAGCAGTAATAACTTGGTTTAAATAAATTCATTTCCACTGTACAATCACATAGTTTTTACAATACATGTGAAAATTTGAACAGCAACAAGCTAATGCTTATAACTGTTCACATGCTTATAATTACACAAGTGACAAAGAAAATGGCAGGGAGACTATGAAAGTTACTATTCCAAACAAAAGACGCAAAAAATAGACATACCCCACACGTCTGCATATTTATAAATATATACACGCACACATACAAGCAGTTGTGGTCCATAAAAAACAACAACAACAACAACAAACAGCAATAAGTGATTTCCCTATTGTCGCTGTTTTCGTAGAAGATGATGCCAGTTGTTTCTTTTTTTCTATCTTTTTTCGTCGTATGTTTGTTTTTTGTTTTAATTTTTTTGTTTTGTTTTATTGGGGGAAAACCGTTATCATGGGCTCGAGAGGCTGCTATGTTCCCTTAGAGAAACACAACCATGCACAGAACTGACGATTGCCTCAGAAGCCAAGAAGACCGCGCATCTCTCTCTCTCTCTCTCTCTCTCTCTCTCTCTCTCTCTATATATATATATATATATATATATATATATATATACTCACACAAGACCAACCTCTACCGCTCTGCCCTGCCTTGTTATTCCTGTCAAGCGAGGTGCCAGCCAGGTCCTTTGGCTTTTGAAACCGGCTCAGAAAGAGTAAACGTAGGCTTAGTAGGTGTGATACCTTGGGACAGAATTCGAAGACATTCGCTCCACAGGGCGATGCTTTGATGTTATTCCTGTCTCGGTGTGTGTGATATAATAGGAGGAGTTATACCGGGGGAGAGAGAGAGAGAGAGAGAGAGAGAGAGAGAGAGAGAATGGGTTCGGGAAGGGTGGTGGTTGGAGGGAAGGGAGGGGATGGGATGGGTGTGGGTGGTGGTGGGGGTGAGAGGGTAAGCCCCCCCCCCCCCACCCCCAGCCGCACCACCACCACCACCACCAGCAAACGCCAAATCTCAAAACAAGCATGGTCTACGTTTTTAGTGACAGATGATCATTCAAAGAGTTGGACTGACTTGGAGGAGACTGATCCCGTTTAGTGCTTTGCCGCAAGCGAGTCGACGAAGAGTGGGAGGGTAGGGTTTGGGGGGGGGGGGGGGTGGGGGGGAGGATATCAGAGACATGTTGAGGGTGAGGACAGGGACGACGGGGAAGGGGGGGGGGGGCGCTAGGATGGATGCTGGGGGGTGGGATTGTATGGGGGGGGGGGGGGGGGGGGGGGGGGGGGGAGCAGAAGGCGGCAGCCCGATGCACAGTCACACACACGCCAGCAGCCAGCCAGCCCAGAAGACGGGCGCCGCTGCCCTCCACCCCCTCCTCCACCCCCCCCCCCCCCTTTCCCCCCAACTCAAAAAAGTCGGGGAGAGGAAGGAGGAGGAGGAGCGTGGGGCGTGCAGCACGTGCAGCGCGAGACGACGGGCGCCGCGGAGGGGGGCAGGGGCCGCCGTGAGTCAACAAGAGGAGCACGGGGGATCAATGCCGCCGCAGTTTATTAATATTTCACATGGCATGTGCTTTGGCTGGGACCCCCGCCTTTTTGCCTGCGACGGTGTTTGCCGAGCCTCTCTCCAACCTCCACCCCACCCACCCCCACCCCTGCTCCCTGCCCTCCCCCTCCCCCCTCCTACGTCTTCCGTTTGTCAGTCTCCGCCCCCCCCCCCCTCCTCCCCTCCCCCCCTGTCCCCACCTCCTCCTTCTTTTCTGTCCCCTGCCTGTCTTTCCCAGTCTTGTTGGAGGAGATTCCTTCCCCACTCCCCCCCCCCCACCCGACCCCACCCACCCCCACACCCCGACCTTCTCCAGTGTCCTGTCCCCCCTCACCACCACCACCACCACCTTCCCCCCCTCCTTTCTCCAGACAGAGCAGTGTCTGCTGAATCCTCTGTCTTCTCCCGCCTCTTGTTCTTGTTCACTGGCATTTCCCCACTCCCCAACCTCCTTGACAAGCCTTCTTCAAGTCTTGTCTCGCTTGTCTTCTTGTTTGCCGATCTGTCCGTGGGGGGAAGCAAATAGATCTCGCCATGCCCTCACGGTGGGCCCCCCCCCCCCCCCCCCCCCACCACACACACTCCCCCCTCTTCTTAGTTCTTTCCTCCTTTGCACCCTTTAGGTCTCTCCACCCCCCCCCCACCCCCCCTTTTCCCCTACATACAGACATACATACACACATCCAATCCCACAGATCCTTTTGAAGAGGAGATGGGGGTAGGGGGGGTGGAGAGAGAGAGAGGGGACAGAAGTATGTATTCTTCTTCAGTCGTTTTGTTTGTGTGGTGGTGGTGGTGGTGGTGGTGGTGTGTGTGTGTGTGTGTGTGTGTGTGGTGTGTGTGTGTGTGTGTGTGTGTGAGCGCTCGCGCGCGTACTTGCGTGCATGCATATGTGTGTGTGTGTGTGTGTGTGTGTGTGTGTGTGTGTGTGTGTGTTTGCGCGTTGGTTCTCGGAATAATGTGGACTGCATCGTTTCGTAAAGAAACAGCGACGGAGCGAGTGGACGAACCTGCCCCCCCCCCCCAGCGCCGATCGTGTTGTTTCTGCCACATATGAGCACAGTGCCGGCGCCGCTGTGTAGGCCCTCAGGGGTCTGTGGTGCCCCGAAGTGCAGGCCGCTGGAGTGGCCTGACAGGTTCTTTGCTTTCTGGTGAATCCCCATAGCCCTGTGTGTTTGTGTTAAAGGCAGGCAGAGGCTGGGAAAGTAGGAGCCGCAAGAGGTATTGCATTGTCGTATCAAAGGGTTCAGTGGGTTTACAGTGAAAAGAGAGATTAAGAAATAAAAAATAAAAAATCTGCGGAACTCTAGGAAAGGGGGGGGGGGGGGGGGGGGCAGAGATGATGATAACGAATTCAGGACTTCAAAAGAAAAGAGAGGACAGGAAATCTGGGTTGCGATGTAGTGTGTAGTGCGTGTGTGTGTGTGTGTGTGCGCTTTTTCCCGTCTGCAAGGATTTTTTTTCTTTTTTTTTTTTTTTGTGATGAGAAGACGCACTTAACACACGATTGACAAATAGCATTTTCCTGCTTTTAGTTTTTCCCATCGCATCTGTCCTGCCCCACCTCACACAATGTTGCCCCTTTGTATATGAAAAACCACACACATACACACGCACGCGCGCGCGCGCATATCAGTCTCTCTCTCTCTCTCTCTCTCTCTCTCTCTCTCTCATTAATTAACGGGGGAGAAGGTGTAGCGGTGGGACAGGGTGGAATAGGGGTGGGGTAGAGGTGTGCGTGCGCTTAGCCGGACACACACACACACACACACACACACACACTAATTAAGGGAGAGGGGGGGGTAAGGGCAGGGTGGGATGGGGGAGGAGGAGAGCATGCGGCTTAGCTTGGGTCCGTAATCTGATTGGTCAATAAGCCGTGGCGCCGACGTGAGCGCGTTTTTGTCGGGGGCCGGCGTGGGAGCTGTGAACATAGCCAGCTGTGTGGACCTGTCGTCGTCGTCATATTGTATTATCATTACCAGGCCGCTTTTCTGGCTTGGGGGAGGAAGGTGTGTGTGTGT
>JADBJO010002318.1:287500-297500 GCA_016801955.1 Conus betulinus
TCTTTTTCTTCTTCTTCTTCTTTTCTTCTTCTTCTTCTTCTTCTTCTTCTACCTCTTTTTTTTTTTTTTTTTTTTTTTTTTTTTTTTTTTAAATAACGCTTCATGATTGTTGCAACGTTTTTCTACAGACATGAAGTTAACGTTAAACCCGTTTAAGAATTATAGCAATGTTTCTACAGACATGACGTAACTTTGAATCTGCTTCATGATTATGAGCAATGTTTGTACAGACATGACATAACTTTGTTGTGAGCCTGCTTCATGATTACAGCAATGTCTCTACAGATGTAAGTAATCTTTTATCAGTCAAGCTGCTTCATAATCATAGCAAAGTTTCAACAGACATGATGTAAAATTTTAACTCGGTTTATAATTATACAATGTTTCTGCTGACACGGCGTTACTTTGTGACTTGCTTCATAATTATAGCAAGGTTTCTACAGACATGGCGGAACTTCGAACTTGCTTCATAATTACAGCAGTGTTTCTACGGACACGGCGTAACTTGTAGCTTACTTTGT
Organism: Conus betulinus; assembly: GCA_016801955.1. Lineage (NCBI taxonomy): Eukaryota > Metazoa > Mollusca > Gastropoda > Neogastropoda > Conidae > Conus > Conus betulinus. The sequence continues at coordinate 288,022 of JADBJO010002318.1, forward strand.
AATTGATATAACAATGTTTCTGAAGGCACGGCGTAGTTTTTCACTTGCTTCATAATTACAGAAAGGTTTCTACAGACATGGCGTCACCTTTAACTTGCTTCTTGGTTATAGCAATGTTTCCACAACACGGCGTAACTTGTAACTTACTTCTCAATTTTAGCAATGTTTCTACAGATGCGGCGTAACGTTTAACTTGCACTGTATATATGTGGCAGTGTTTCTGTAGACATGATGTAACTTTTGATTTGCTTCATAATTATAGAAAATGTTTCTACAGACGTGTCGTAACTTTGAACTTGCTTCATAATTACAGCAGTGGTTTTTGCTGGTATGACCTGACTTTTTTTTTTTTTTAACCTGGATTATTATTATATAATGTTTTTTATAGACACGGCGTAACTTTTCATTCTTCATAATTAGTGCAATATTTTTCCTAATATGACGTAAATTTTTAACCTGCTTCATAATCATGCAACATTATGTACATACATGACGTGACGTCACTTTTAACAGGCTTCACAGGTATAAGCAGTATCTTTACAGATAATGACGGAACTTTAAAATTTGTTACCTAATGTAGTGGAACGTTTCTACAGACATGACCGAACCAGTGATGCACAAGTAGGGTATCGTGTGTCGATCCCTTTGGCCCTGCAAGCTGATCGAACCGAATGATTGGGGGGGGGGGGGGGGGGGGGGGGGGGGGTCTGCAGATTACTGTGTAAGTTTGTTTGTTTGCCGTTGTTTGTGTTCTACCGGGAGAGCGGGGGGTTCGGGATGGTGGGGAGAGGGGGTGGGAAGGGTTGGTGGAGGTGATGTGCGTTCTCACCTGTGTGCGTCTTTCTAGTTGATGGATTGTTTTGTAGCCTGTAAACACTGTAGGCTCACGGCGTGGTTTTGTGTGACAGAACAGCAGCTGAATTCGTCCATTAAGCAACAGCGCAGCATCAAATATTCCTTTAAAACGGCGAGAACTGAACCATGTCAGCAGCAGCAGCAGCAGCAGCAGCAGCAGCAACTTGAAATTATTGTTTGTTGGAAACCTGAATCGATCGGTTTTGTAAAGGAGGGTTTTTTTTCCCCTCCTTTTCTTTCTCTGTTTTTGTTGCTGTAGTTGTTTTCTTTGTTTCTTTTTTCTTTTTTTTTTCTTCTCCTCTTTTTTCTTTTAAATCGTCCAGAGTGGATGCTTACAGCCGCCCCCCCCCCCCCCCCCCCTCCCCTTTCCCCGAAAAAAAGTGATGATGATGATGATGATGATGGTGATGATGATGGTGGTGGTGGTGGTGGTTGTTGTGGTGACGGCTTGTCATACAATGACAGGTTTACGGGGCAGTGTGGGATGAGGGAAACGTCTTTTTAAGGGCGCACGTGAGCATCGTGTGCCCGTGACGTCTTTCTAGAAGCCTCGTCTTCTGTGTTGGGCTAATGGGGTTAATTTGGCTTGATGACGCTGTGTGCCGCTGTGCTGCTGTGCTGTGCTCTGTGTGTGTGTGTGGGGGGGGGGGGGGGGGGGCGTGGGGGGGAGGGGCTGTGTGTGTGTGTGTGTGTGTGTGTGTGGGGGGGGGGGGCTGCCTGCTGATTTATGGTTAGTTTCATTATGGGGAGGACTGTGTTTGTTGGTTTGTCATGTCTCTGCCGGTACATTTAATTTTTCCAGGCGACTCTACTCTCTCTGTCTCTTTGTCTCTCTCACTGTCTGTCTGTCTGTGTCTCTCTCCCTCTCTCTGTCTTTGTCTGTCTGTCTGTCTGTCTGTCTGTCTCTCTCTCTCTCTCTCAGTTTGTCTGTCTCTGTCTCTCTCACTCTCTGTCTCTCTGTCTCTCCCCCCTCTCTCTCTGTCTGTCTGTCTCTCTCTCTGTCTCTCTCTCTCTCTTCTCTCTCTCTTTTTTTTCTCTTTTTTCTTTTTTGGTCTTTCTTAAGACTATGACAAGACTATGACGTGTGGTGATCACTCACGCACGCCACTGAAGATCTCTCAGAGTTGATTTACTGTCTACTGCCTCTGCGTGTGTAGTGTATGTGGGTGGATGTTTGCAAGAGTTTTTGTAACTGCTGAATGCTGCTGTTGGGCCGGGAGTGTGTGTGAACAAACGTTTTAGAAAGAAATGACAGCCTGAATCTTTGGGTGTGTGTTCGACAGTTGGAAATCAATGAATGCTGGTCTTGTGGGATGTATAGAGTCCTTAACATATGGGGGAAGAGGGATGGATGTCAGTGATGAAGCATTGATGAGTACTTGAGCATGTAGAGTGTATATCTTCGAAAGTCATGAACAGTAAACCTGTTGTGTGTCTTGGTTTGTCTTTGTTCACAACACACACACACACACACACACACGCACACACACACACACACACACACACACACACACACACACACACACACACACACACACACACACACACACTCACCTGATGAACTCTGAGCTTTTCGGTTTATATGTTCAAAAATTGGGAACCTGAATTATGAGCCCGTGGAGAGTATGTGCCGTAGGGTTACATTGTTTAAAGGAAAAAAAAAAAAAAAAGAATACTGGATGCGTGGTTTGTAATAATGAAAGCTGAACAAGCGTCTCTCTCTCCCCTCCCTCTGTGTGTGTGTGTGTGTGTGTGTGTGTGTGTGTGTGTGTGTGTGTGTGTGTGTGTGTGTGTGTGTGTGTGCTCGTGCGCGTGTGCCTTCAAAAGTGTAATCAAGTAATGAATGCTGAACGTGTGATGTTTGACTTTAGGAATCTAATGAAAGTGATGAAGGCTGAAGATAATGGAGTGTTTGTGTTCAAAATTCTGATGAAAAGTAACGAGTGTTGAACTGTGTGGGTGTGTGTTTGACTTTCAAAATCGAACAACAAAAGTAATGAGTACTGAACGTGTGGTATGTGTGTGTGTGTGTGTGTGTGTGTGTGTGTGTGTGTGTGTGTGTGTGTGTGTGTTCAAAAGTATAAAAGTAGCTGTGAGATGTTTTGTTCAAAAGTTTGATAAAAGTCATGAATGCTGAACGTGTTGGGTATTTGTGGTAAACGCCTGAAAGTGGTGAATGCTGAATGTGTGAGAAGTAGGGACTCAAAAAGTCCTAAAAGAACGAATGTTGCCAGAATGGGGCTTTGTGCATTGCACAAGGTATATTTGATGAATGATCTGTTGAACGTCAGTTGCTGTGTCGGATAAATGTGCTCACAAGTGTAAAACTGATGAATGGTAAAACGTATAAGAATGACGCGCCTAAAGTTTGTTTAGGGAACTGTGTAACGTGTGTATGTGTCCAAAAGTCAAATACTTACTGTTGCCAATGTGGGATGGTATGTGTTAAAAAAAAAAAAAAAGGTAAATGGTGTCTGTTTAGGGTACATGTGCTCAAAATCTAGAAGAGCAGAACCAGAGAATACTAAACTTAAGTGCGCTTGTGGAAAAATCTAGACGTGATGAATTCTGAACGTGTGGGGGACATGTGTTCACGAGTGCCAAACTGGTGAATGATGCCAGAGTGGGGTGTATGTGCTCATAGTCTAAACATTGATGAATGCTCAACCTGTGGGTGTATTTGTCTACAGGTTATACGTGATGAGTGTTTGACCGAGTGATAAAAAATGTGATAGAATAACGAAATCCGATGAATGCTAAATGCAAGGGGTCTATGTGTTCAAAAATTCAAAAAACCGCTGAATGCGTTAGGTATATGTGTTAAATTTTTTTTTTTTTTTAAATGAATGCGGAATGCATCGCGTGCGTGTCTTTAGAAGTATGAAAGTAGCGAAAGATGAACGTGTAGGATGCATGTGTTGAAAAATCTGAAACTAGGTACTGATGAACCCGTGGGGTTTATGTCTTCAAAAGCGTGAAAGTAGAAAAGATGGACATGTGAGACTGATGTCTTCAAAAGTCTGAAAGTAGTGGATGGTGAACACGGGGGTTGATGTGTTCAGTGACATGTCAAAGGTGAATGATGAACACGTGGAGTTCATGAGTTCAAAGGTCTGCAAGTGCTTAATGCTGAACATGTGGGCTTGATGTGTTGAGCAACCTGCAAAACGTGAATGCTGAGCAAGTGGAGTTATGTGTGAACAAATTTGAAAGAAGTGAATGCAGAGCATGTGGGATTTATGTGGTCGAAGTGATGAATGACAGCGCGTGGGATTTTTATGTGGAAAAAAAACAATCTGAAAGTGGTGAACGTTGGGCGCGTGGGATATATATGTTAAGAAAAAAAAAATAAAAACATTGCTAATACCGAACGTGGGGTTTATGTATTCAGAAGTCTGAAAGTGGTGAATGCTGAGTGTGTGGAGTGTACGTGTTCAAAAATCTACAAATGATGAATGCTGAAGGCGTGGGGTGTTTGAGCTCAAAACTCTTGAAAAAGTGATGAATTTTGAAAACGTGGAGTCTACATATTTAGAAGTCTGAAACTGAGGAATACTAAACGTGTGGAGTGTATTTGGTTAAGTCTCTAAACCTGGTGAATGCGTGTCCCGTGCCGTGTGTGTTGTTCGAACAGTCTGAAAGCGACAAACGCTGAGTATGTAGAGTGGATGAGTTCAAAAAAACCTACAAGTGAAGAAATGTTACAACGTCAGGGTTGTATGTGTTGGACAGTCTTTAAGGCAATACACGCTGGATGTAGGACGTGAGGTGTCAGAATTGAAAAGTGTGATGAAGGATGATGGACGCTTGGAGGGTATGTGTTAAAAAGTCTGAAACTGATGAACGCTGGACGTATGGGATGAAAGTGTTCAGAAGTCTGTATGTGATGGGTATTATGGGTGCGTGTGCGTGCAATAGACAGATTTTTTGTTTTGTTTTGTTTTTGTGTGTGAATGGTGAGTGATCTGTTGTGGATCTTGTCAGTTCGGTCGGTGCTCTATTTATTCTTTCTTTCTTTGATTACTTAATGCAGTTAATTTACCTGCTTTAAGTCCGGTGTAGGGGAAAGACAATCAATCTCATCCAAGTGGCTTGTGACCGACTGCACAGCTGTGACTGGGAAGAGGAATATCAAGTATAGGGGCGGGGGGGGGGGGGGGGGGGGGGGGGGGGGGGGGGGGGGGGGGGAGGCCCCATATTCGTTTCCTATTCTGCCCTACCCCAAGATCAGCGAGATACTGGTTGCCCACGATCGGACGGAGGGACGTCCCGTTTCGGCCTTTCCCATTTCGCCTTTTCACGTTTTGCCTCTCTCTCTCTCTCTCTCTCTCTCTCTCTCTCTCTCTCTCTCTCTCTCTCTCTCACTCTCTCTCTCTCTCTCTCTCTCTCTCTCTCTCTCTCTCTCTCTCTCTCTCTCTGGCATCATGAATACTGTTCACATGTTAATTTTTTTTGTCTTGTGATTTGTTTGTCCCTGTTGTCTGGCGGGTTTACTATGAATTTTTTTTTCATTTTATTTATTTATTTACTTATTTTTTTTTTATTTGTTTCAATATCAGCCCGCAGTCCGCTCTCTTTGAAACTAGCTTATTTCTGTAGTTGACAGAATCATCCAGTGATGAAGACAGTCAAGACGCAGGCAAGTTTTGTGTGCCTTGAAATAAGACACCCTTTCACATTGACTTTTAAACTCATCGCAGTGCTTTGGGGGGGGGGGGGGGGGGGGGGGGGGCTGATGCTGCTGCGGGGGAAGAGGGGTGGTGGTGGTGGTGGTGTCGTGAAACGACGCGTACCTGTCAAAAGAAGGGCGCGCGCGCGTACACACACACACACACACACACACACACACACACACACACACACACACACACACACACACACACACGTACACTTACACACACACACACACACACACACACACACACACACACACACACACGTACACTTACACACACACACACACACACACACACACACACACACACACACACACACACACACTCGCGCGGGCGGACGGGCGGGGCGGGCGATGGAGAGGCCGAAACAGAAAAGGGCGAAGCAGCCCCAACTGACCAAGCATGTGAAATAAATACATCATGTCAGTCGTCAGTTCTTCAACTGGTTAACTTTCCTCGGCTGGTTTCACACAACAGAAAATACACAAGTGGCCACATTTTCACTTTTTTTTTCTTTTTACAGGACAACATTAGCAACAACGAATGCAGCAGCAACAACAATAATAATAATATAATAATATCATCAGTAATTAATAATACTAATAAATGTATAATGATGATAATGATGATTTTTTTTTTTCATTATTGTTATTATTTGCGTAATAATGATGGTGATGATGATGATGATTTTACTGTTTTTATTATTGTTATTGTTTGCGTAATGCAGATGTCGTTTGTCAGTTACGAGAGACCGTGGTCGAAAATGCGTTGTAGTGGAATATCCCCACTTTCCTTTCTTTTTAGCCATTTAAAAAAAAAAAAAAAAAAAAAAAAAAAAAACCGAAAAGAAAATACGACGTATGAAATGAACATATCATTAACCTGTACCTCCCCATGTTTGCTTGCGTCCTCATTTGCTCTGAGGAGGGGGGGGGGGGGGGGGGGGGGGGGGGGAAAGATGTGGCATTTCCGTTGTTCACACGTATGTTTTTACCTCCCCCCCCCCCCGCTTTTTTTTATTTTTTTTTTTTTATTTAAAGGTGAAGGGGCTCCATAGTGCATTCCATGTCCTGTACCACTCACAGTGAAACATGATCTGTCGAAATGTTGGAAATTGCATGGTTGCGAAACATCAACACTTTAGAGCATATTCCATGGGGAAAAAAAAAAAAAAAAAAAAAAAAAAAAAAACAAACTGTTCAGAGATGTGCCGCCTAATGTGATTTTTGAATTTCTTTGATAGTAAAGTAACATTTTTCATCTGATCTGAAACATTTTACGGAAGAAAGAGATTTTGACGAAATTTCCCGCGTGTTTGTAGAAAGTGTGTTTGGATCCTTCTCTCTCTCTCTCTCTCTCTCTCTCTCTCTCTCTCTCTCTCTCTCTCTCTCTTCATAACATGACTTGAGAGTTGACTTCAACGCGGTGACAGTCCTGACATGGCCTTTTGCGGTCGGCTGGGCTATGACTATGTAACATTATATCTCAATCTCTCTTTTATTTTTATCCTCTATTATCAGTTTGCTGTGGCCGTGGAAATGTTGACGAAAACTCTTGTCAAGCCAAAACAAAACGTGTCCCCGTTCGTCAGTGATGGTGTACCCAGATGTATCGGTTTACATTCTGGTGTTCGTTACACACGGCTTCTGTTATCACCCGCACCTGGTGGTGTGTCTGTGCGTGGTGTGGGGTGGGGGGGGGGGGGGGGGGGGGGGGGGGGGGGAGGTCTCACCGAACCGATTTCAACAAGTCAACTTGCTGGAAAGACGGGAACGGGTGGACGTGAACCCCCATTAAAACTGTTGGTGCGGGTCCGTCGTCGTGTGGATCCGGATCCGAGGGCTGTTCCAGCATCTGTTGGCGACCTCGGCGGAGACCTGGAGTCTTCCCCTTTTTTTTTTATGAAATTATTTTTTTGAACGTCTTTCTTCATGAACTGCCATAGCCACGCGCCTGTTGAGTGTGGGTCCTTAGTATATACCCTAAGTGCCTGTTCCTTCGCTAGGGAAGGAAGGTGTGCCGTCAGGCAGGGGAAAACTCGATTCCGGATGTTTTCTCTGGTTGTTGTTGTTGTTGTTTGTTGTCGTTGTTCATTGTGTTGATTGTCGTTGCATGACATGGCACGGCAGTTTGAAAGTTTTTGAAAAAAGTGTTTGTTTGTTTGTTTTTTTTTCTCTCCCCTTCTTTCTTTGTTGTTGTTCAAATTAAATCAAAATATTCAATTTCTGCTGCGAGACTTCAAGGAAGTGATCGGACCATTGTAACCTCCCCCACCCCCAACCCTCGTCTCTCTCTCTCCCTCTCTCTCTCCTCTCTCTCTCTCTCTCTCTCCTCTGTTTGTGTGTGTGTGTGTGTGTTGTGTGTGTGTGTGTGTGTGTGTGTGTGTGTGTGTGTGTGCGCGCGCGCGTGAGCGAGCGAGCGACAGACAGACAGCGACAGACAGACAGAGTCAAAGAGAGAAAAAGCAGTCGATTGAAATGTACAGGGGGAAAAAGGGAGAATACAACAGATGTCGATCTCCTATGTACAGGCAAGCTTAAAAATCAATGTCTTTGGATTTCCGCTTAAAATTCTTTTTATCTTTTAAGCATTGTAACATTTATTATTCGCCCTTTTTTGTGTGCCAAATACGTTTTGAACATTGAACACAAACTGCAGGTACAGGGGCGAGAGTGGTTTATAAGTTTACAGTCGTTGTTTTATGTGTTCATTTATACAGAGAAACAGAAAATGAAAACTCACTGTTACTGTTATAAGTCAGATCAGTGCATTTACATCAGTGACGGAGACTAGATCTAATAGATCTTTTTTGTTCGGCACTATACTATCATAGCTATCCCTATGCCCCCACTCCTATCTCTCTGTCTGTCTGTCTGTCTGTCTGTCTGTCTGTCATTCTCTGTCTCTCACTCTGTCTCTCTCTCTCTGTTTCTCTCTCTCTCTCTCTCTCTCTCTCAGGGACAGGGAGGGGAGAGGGTGGAAGAGAGGGATCACTTGCCATGTGATTTTTTTTTTTCCCGAGTGTAGTAGCATGAACGTTGGCGTTGTTCTCTATCTGCCGTCTCCCTGTGTCATTATGCCTTCTGATCTGCCTGAATGCCGTTCATGCCACAGGGAGTTGTTTCGCCTTTGTTCAGAGATCTTTGTACACAAGGCAGGTTTGAGTTCTTCGTGGCATCCTCTCTCTCTCTCTCTCTCTCTCTCTCTCTCTCTGTGTGTGTGTGTGTGTGTGTGTGTGTGTGTGTGTGTGTGTGTGTGTGTAGCGTGTGCTCCAGTAGCCTGTATTTAAAACCACATGTATGAGTTTCCGTTTCCATCAAGGAGTTGTCTGTCACTGCAATGCGGACAAGATCAGGCCCCTCCCAGTTCGCTGCACCCAATCCGTTCAGCCATGAGACCGCAAGACGCTCCGTGCACAGTCCAGTACAGAGATACCAAATGAATACTCCGATAAATAAATGAATGAATGAGTGAATGAATGAATAGATAAATAGAACAAGTAAATGAGCGCGAGTGAATAATTTATTAAGGAGAAAGTGAGAAAGAGCGGCTCGTGGGTGAAATTCATATAGGAGAAAGATACTGTACACTACTAGTGTGCGTGCGTGCGTCCGTGCGTGCGCGCGTGCGCGCGTGTGGTGTGTGTGTGTGTGTGTGTGTGTGTGTGTGTGTTGTGTTTCTCCTCCTTCTCCTCTTCCACCACCAACCTCCTTCCATCACTGGCTGTGCTGTCGTCCTTGTGTCACGTGGCATTTCGTGAGGAAGCCGCCTGTCAGTGCGTTGTGACCGTTGGCTGTCAAATTCACCTGGGCTTTGCTCTCTCTCAAGACAGACTACTTGCTGGCTGGCTGTCTAGCAGTGAGATTGCCTGTCATGATGGTACCCACTTTCAATGTGAACTCTGCCAAAGACACTGTTCCACCACGGACGACGTCTCTGATGCTGCTA
>JADBJO010002318.1:302500-305000 GCA_016801955.1 Conus betulinus
TCTGCAAAGGGTGTTTTTTTTTGGGGGGGAGGTATCTGAATGTGCTTGTCGTCTGGGGTCTTCTTGCCGCATGTATACTGAAATCTTGAGACTAAGTTATCAGTCACAGAAACCTGGGGGACACTGTTATCCAACACACGCGAGGGGGACACACAGTTCAGAGTTGAAGCCGAGGGACCCTGTGTTTGAACTTACACTCAAGTCAGGTTCTTTCCTCCTACCCAGATTGAATCAATTACGAGCCGGTTACTGGAACTTGGCATTTCCAAGGAATCAGTCGATGTTCGTGTGCCTTTATTTTAAAGTGTCATGTACGTGTGTATACGTAAGCCCAGTCGCCTTCGGGTTTGTCCTAGAAGGGGGGGGGGGGGGGGGGGGGGGGGGGGGGGGGACCCGAGGGCCAGTCGTCTGAAGTGAAGTTTTTGTTCAGTTGTCATTTTTGTCTCGTATCTAATAGGGGAAATGTCCTAGGAATCGAAAGACAAGATCGTGGCCGATAAGGATAACCGGAAATTCCAGCTTTGATATTTGTTTCGATTGGATTGGGAAGGGAGTTGTACCTGCAAGTTTTTAAGTTGTTCTGGTGATGGATTTCGTGTTATTGAGAAAAAAAAAAAAATGTCGTTGGTCCCTATATGTCGGGTTATTAATAGTTCTTGTCTTTCTTTATTTGATCGAGAAAGTAGCAGAATGCCTTTTTAAAAATGTCCGTTTCGAAATACGCTTTTGGGTGATGATTCTCCTCACTGAGAACGTAGAGAAAGACTCGTGTATACCTGTTTCTGATCAAGGTTCGGTGGTGGTGGTCGTGGTCGTGGTATGGAGAAGAAAGAAGCAGCAGTACTTAAGTGTAGGTCTGTAGTCCAGGTGTCAGGCTGGCCCGATCGTTTGCTGATCCCACAGGTAAGCCTGAAATCCACGGGTTGTGTATGCTGGTCACAAGAGAGAGACCCGTCCCTCCGTCCGACCGACATACAACCTGACGGGGGGGAGACCCACCCTCCCGCTCTTGTCCTACCTGGTCGGCCTGCTCGGGTTCTCGCCGTTAATTTGATGTGCGCTCACGCCCAGTCGGGGGGGCTAGGTATCTGTGGTATTTTAACTGCCAACAGCACTAAACTCGTCCTGCAGATACTAACAGCACATTTGTGTTCTCTCTGCCTGTCTGTCTGTCTGTCTGTCGCTCTCTGTCTCTGTCTGTCTGTCTGTCTGTCTGTCTGTCTCTCTCTCTCTCTCTCTCTCTCTCTCAGTCAGTCTGTCTTTCTGTCTTTCTCTCTCTCTTGTCTGTCTGTCTCTGTCTCTCACTCTCTCTCTCTCTCACTCTCTTGAGGGCATGGTGTAGAAAAGCTGTTGGCTTATCCGTTTTACTCTCAACAAAAAATATTCGTATTCGTATTCTCTCTCCTGCCCTCTCTCTCTCGCTCTGGCTCTCTCACTCTCTGCGCTCGGTGTGTTGTGCAAATTGCATTTATAGATCACATATGTTTGTTGATGTGAACAAATTCACTACCAATGACAACTACAACGTCTTCGCATTTTGACCTAAGACTATACGCTACTCTCCAAAAATAAACATCAACAGCAGAAACCTGTTCACACTCTTCCCAACTTATGCTTCATCCCTTCCCCAAAAAGAGAGAGAGAGAGAGAGAGAGAGAGAGAGAGACAGAGACACACACACACACACACACACACACAACACAACCAAGCACACACTGTGTACAAATATGTAAACAAACAAAAGACGAAAAAGCGAATAAAAGACGAAACTGTATAAAATAGAACCCTCTCTGTCTGTCTGCCTCTCTTTCTGTCTCTGTGCGCGCGCGCGCGCGCGCACATATAAATGGGACTCTCCACCAACCTACTTGACAACTGAGGGGGAGGGGGGGGGGGGGGGGGGGGGGGGGAGGACAGAAGAAAATCGCCCACATATGACATAAAGTGCTAAAACCATGATGATGATAAATGTTTCGGTTTAGTTGGCTCTGTTAGCTGCTTCAGTGTGGTATTCAGCACGTCCGTCAACAAAGTTTGACCAACGTGTGTTTTTATTTCGCGTTTTGTCTCTTGGCTGGATTACACAAAAACTACGGAACCTAGCCTAACGCAGCTTTGTGGCAAGATGACATGTGACCCCAGCGACGAAGCCATTCAGTTTGGTGTCGATCTGTGGTTCACATCACGATCAAACGATGAATCCGTTGTTGTTCAGGAAAATTTTGAGTACAGGGGGGAGTCACTCCTTCGGTGTGTCAAAACGACAATTTATCGCTGGATCCAGGATTTGGTTCACATTGTTAATTAAATTACTTAGGCCGTTGAACATGAACGCGGTCAAGTTACTGCCAAAACTGATAAGTATATATACGAAGCTGTATAATTTTTGAAGTCTCAGCATTTGTTTTTCCATGATAAACATGTTGGTAGTTTGCGGTTTGTAAGTTATATATAAAAAAAAAAAAAAACAAAGCAAAAGAACTCATTAACTCAAGAACTG
>JADBJO010002318.1:317500-320000 GCA_016801955.1 Conus betulinus
GTTAGTCTTTATTACCCTCCAACACAGTGTATTCCACGAAGAGGAGACGCGGTATAATTGGAAAAGCCAGCATTTGTTTAGGGATGGTGGGTTTGACTTTTTTTTAAGTTTTATATTTTTTTTTGCTTGTGGTAAACAGAAGAGAAGAACCTGGATCATTGGACTGGTGTTTTTTTTTTTTTCTCGCCAAGGAATTGGAACGAAACAAGTTCGAAAACGACTAGACCTGAGGAGCAACGCCTTTTCGACCGTGTAGCGGTTTTTTCAGACATAGACGCAAGTTAGAAGACACCCGCCCCACCAACCATCCCTCCCTCCCTCCCCTCTCACGCAAACTGCAAAACACACACCCACACACACACCACACACATCCCAACCACACAAACCACACACACACACACACACACACACAATACCATACACACCACACACACACAACAGCACACACAACCGGGCATACACACACACACACACACACACACACACACACACGCACAACAACAGATGGCCAAGCCTAGCTTGCGGAGCCAAACGACATTGAGAAGGCGAATAAGGGAAGTGGGATTGAGAGATTTTCTTTTTTGTTTTTTCTTTTTTTTTTTGCGTGTGCAGAAATGCAAAGCTTAAATTGGACACTAAGAGAGCGATAAACATGATACAGCAACTATCTGAAGTTTAAATGTCCCAAAAACAAATTGAGGGGGGCCGTGGGGCGGGGGGGGGGAAGCGGAGAAGCGTTATAGTCCTCAATATAGGTAAAGTTTTTTGCTATTACCATATTAAATATTGAGAGCTCATAACAAGCTAAGAATAAGAGGAAGGAAAGTACAAGATGACTTATGGAATTAAACTGACAGCTTGTAATTTAAACTTGACTATTTGAATAACGTACACACGCTTATAATTTCTTTACAAACCAAAACAAAATAAACGAAACAAAAGCACGACAGGAATGAGGAAGTTTGGTTTAAAAGCGTTGAATTAAAGCCTGAAATCAGAATGAAACATGTATCTTATTCGTTATAATCTTTTGCGTTAGGGCATTAATTTTCATTTTTCCGTTTAGACTGGCCGAGAATTCGCCGGTTTTGTGTTGTTGTTTTTGTAGTAGTCGTTGATTCCCTCTTCCCGTCCAGGTCTTTACCTTAGAGAGAGTGATGTTTGTACGTCCTATCGGCCTGCCGGCCCCTTAAGGACAAAGATACGGCAGACGTAGGTCTGCCATCATTGTGGCAACTGCTGTCCGCTGGCAGACAGTGGGTGGATGTTTCATGTTGGGGTCCGTTTGTCGTTTTCTCTCTCTCTCCCAGACCTCCTGTTCCTCTGTCAAAGTTGTGTTCAGTTTTAATGCTCTCTTGATGCGACTCCGACGATCTCGGCGATCGGTCTGGTCTGTTTTCCTCCTTTCCCCCAAACATCCATGGCTGTTGGTCTACGCGACCACCGGGCACGTCCCTTCTTCAGGGCTCGGATTGGCACATCAGAAAGGTCTGTGACCCCCCCTCTCATGGAATGAGGTGCTCGATGGTCTGTGCCGCGTGAGCCGCCTCAAGGAGGGAACAGGCGAAAGTCGCTGGAGCGCTGCACGAGTCCCTAATATTCGGTGGGTACTCGCTGACTGCGGCCGAGAGGCACATTTTTCAGCCCCAACCCCATAAGGAGTGCCCCCATGTCTGCCTGACCTCAGAACCTGTGTTACCCACAGGCCACCTTGATCGCAGTCAGGCAGCGCTCCATCGCCGATCGCCCCACGTCTCCAGGAGCCGTCCCCCGGCGACACAGGCTAGACCCGTCGTCACCCATATGGCTGGAAGGTTAGTTGACTGCGCCGCCCGACACTGACCTAATATCATCATCAGTGTCCCTCGAAAGGAGAGCTGCGCGCGATAGTTTGATGCTCTCATTCATTAAAAAACAATCTTTTTTTAAAATTATTATCTCCACAAGTCCTATGTGATACGTTTTCACGTGCTCCGAAATGCATCAGGTGTTGTTCTGCGTTGAAAGTAATGTATGATGCCATATACGGTATTATCTCTGGAACATATTCCGCCAACGCTCAGTTGCGGTTTGCTCTCTCCTCTATCTCGCTCTCTCTCTCTCTCTCTCTGCCTCTCTCTCTCTCTCTCTCTCTCTCTCTCCTCTCCTCTCTCTCTCTCTGTTGCTCTCTCTCCATTCATAAGCCATCCATCTCTCCATCTGTCTTCCTTCTCCTCATCGTTCTTCCCTCCTCCTCCCTTCCTTCTGCTTTCCTTTCTTTTGTTTTTCTTTATCGCCCTCCTATATCCTCACGGGATTCATCATTCTCTATTCTAACGCGATAATTAAAAGCCGTGTAGAAAGCGGGACGGAGAACAAGAAAGTATTGATTGATGAGCGGACGGAATCCAGAGAGAGAGAGAGAGAGGCGAGAGAGAGAGAGAGAGAGAGAGAGAGATGAGAGAGAGAGGAAAAGCAAAAAGAAAGAAAAACAAACCAGCAGCATTTGTATTGACGACTT
>JADBJO010002319.1:0-12500 GCA_016801955.1 Conus betulinus
CCCGCGCCCGCTCTTCCTCTTCCATCTTGAACTCCATTTTATCTCCACATGCATGTTGTGCAACTCTTGAGATGGATAGAGAGAGAGAGAGAGAGAGAGAGAGAGAGAGATGAGAGCGAGATAGAGAGAACTCATCAGACCAGACAACCCAGGGGTGAAAAAGACAAAGAGACAGACAGACAGACATAACTAATGAAAAAGAAATGGAGGGAGAAGGAGGATAGAAAGACAGAGGAAGAGAGAGAGAGAGACAGAGAAAGAGCGAGTGAGAGGATTTGCTACAGACAGAACAGACCGAAAATTAGCGATACAAACAGACATATAGATGAGAGACGGGAAAAAGGGGAGAGGATTATAGTGGAGTAGACATAGAGACTGACAGACATACAGGACAGAGAGAGAGAGAGAGAGCACAAATTACAATCTAGCGGACAAGACAAAAGATCAAGCGTCAGACGCAGAGGCAGGCCTGTGGGGATAATCGAGCTCCACATCAGTGATGGAGCCACCTTCACCTCCTCCGCCCCTCCCAACCATCCCTTCACCACACAACACCACCCACACACACCAACACACAGCACACACACACCACACACACATACACCACACAGCCACACACACACACACCACACACACACACACACACACACACACACACATACCAACACACACACACACACACACCACACACACCCAACACACCACAACGCACACACATACCCCCCCCCCACAACACAACAAACACACGCACGCACGAACCGCACACACACAACACACCACACACCCACCACACCCACACACACACACACACCACACACACCACACACACATAACACACTACGCAACCACACACACTCTCATATTTTCATTGTACAAGTTTCTCCCCCACCCCTCCCCCCTCCTCCGGAGTTTTGTTTTTCTTATTAGTTGTCATGCCACCTCCCAGCTCAAGCGCAACCTTCCCCAGCCTCTCCGAAACATTTCCTCTTACCCTTCTGAGCTCCCTTTCCGTCTCCTCTCCCGAACTATTTAACTTACTTCCCCTTACCCCTTCACACAAAGCGCACACACCATCACATACGCTCGCGCTCCTCTCTCTCGCTCTCGATCTCATCCGATATCGAGCACGCAATACGCACACACCAAATACACACTACAACAAACACATCACACACGTATCACTCTCTCTCTCTCTCTCTCACACACACAGACGTACACACCACACACACACACGTACACACACACACCACACACACAACACACGCGCAACACCGCACACGACACCACACACAACACGCGCTACGCCAAACCACACACACACACACCACACACACAAACACACACACACACACACCAAACACACACACACACATCCTTTCTCCGCAGTTCAATGAGGTGCCGCGCGGAAATGGTGTGACAGAGGGAGCCGACAGTGACCTTTGCAGTACCCAGAGAGGGGTGGCTTTAAACGGTAATGCTGTCCTCTTCTTTTCCTAACAGAATTGGGCTCTGAGCTTTTCATGATGATGCAGACAGACTATTACAGACTGAAAAGAGTTTGTCTGAGCATGTTTTGAAACAATCTTCCATTCTGAAATGAGTTGATTAATGTATGTATGTATGTATGTATGTATGTATGTATGTATGTGTGTATGTATGTATATATAGTATATTTTATATATATGTGTGTGGTGTGTGTGTGTGTGTGTGTGTGTTGTGTGTGTGTGGTGTGTGGTGTACAAACATACATGCATACCATACACACCATGAATGCGGCATGCTGCAAAACATACACACACACATACATGTACAACCTACATGCAATGCATACATACATACATCTACACATGCACACATATATACATACATGCCCTACATGCATACATACACACACACATACACGCATGCATACATACACACGTAGGTACATGTAGCATACATATAGAGAAAGAGAGAGAGAGAGAGAGGCAGAGAGATAGGATATTATTGAAGCCATCCATCCATACTACATACATAATACATACATACATAATACATACATACATACATAACATACATACATACAACATATACATACATACAACATACATACATACATGCATGCATACATACATACATGCACACATACATACATACATACATATTTTACACACACACACACACACACACACAACACACACACACACACACACACACACACACACCACACACACACACACACACATACACACACATACATACATACATACATACTACATACATACATACATACATACATACATACCATACATACATACATGCATGCATGCATACATACATAATACATACATACATACATACATGCATACATGAATGAATACATACATACATACATACAAACAACATGTATAGATACATACACACACACATAAACACATACTACATAAACACATACGTACATTACATCCATGCTGCATGCATTCACAGAGATTAAGACACACACACAGAGAGAGAGAGAGAGAGAGAGAGAGAGAGAGAGAGAGAGAGAGAGGAGAGAGAGAGGAGAGAGAGAATATTTCTGAAAGCCATGCAATATACCCGAAAAAGGGAAAATGGGGGGAGTTTAAGGCAAGCCTTCCTGTTTGACAGACTATATACATCTTAGAACAGTGCGTTCAAAGCGTTTTGTTTTGAAGAGTCATCAATCCTACAATTATTTAATCATGTTTATATACAGACCACAGACAGACAGCAGAGGGAGAGAGAGAGAGAGAGAGAAGAGATGAGCGAGAGCGAGAGGGGAGACGAGAGAGAGCGAAGAGAGAGAGATGGAGAAGGAGAGGGGTGGGGTACCAAGGAGGGGGGTGGGGGGGGTATTTTGAAAGCCTAGCAACACTACCCGAATAATCTGTTCCTACAAGAGGATCCAAAGACAAAAATCGTGATCCTGATCTGCCTACGCCGGGAGACAACAACAGCATAGTTACGTATTGATCCGGTCCAGCACGGGCATGCAGACAAAATGTCTGCCTTTGATCTGCCAACACGGGCATGCAGCAAAATGTCTGCCTTTGATCTGCCCAGCACGGGCATGCAGACAAAATGTCTGCCTTTGATCTGCCCAACACGGGCATGCAGACAAAATGTCAGCCTTTGATCTGCCCAACACGGGCATGCAGACAAAATGTCAGCCTTTGGTCTGCCAACACGGGCATACAGACAAAAATGTCAGCCTTTGATCTGCCCAACACGGGCATGCAGACAAAATGTCAGCCCTTGGTCTGCCCAACACGGACATACAGACAAAATGTCAGCCTTTGATCTGCCCAACACGGGCATGCAGACAAAATGTCAGCCTTTGATGCCCAACACGTGACATACCAGACCCAGTCCTTTGATCTGCCCAACACTGACATAGAGACAAAATGTTAGCCTTTGATCGCCCAACCAACTGACATAGAGACAAAATGTGATGAAGACAAAACAACACATTATGCTTTGATCTGCCCAACAGTGTGATGCAGACAAAAGAGAAAAAACCGTATACTTTACTGTGTCCAGCAGGGTGATAATAGATCAAACGCTGGCCCTTGATCTCTGCCCAAAGATCACAACAGACACAAAAATGTCATACATGGATCTCCCCCCCAAAAAAGTTATCATTACATAGGTTATCGGTCAGGGCGTGAGTACCCATTCTCCTCCGTCTCCACCGCACCTAAGCTCGGCGGTAGAGCGCCGGACTCGTAATCTTGGGGTTGCGGGTTCGAATCTCCGCCGGGCCGTATCGGTACAGGGGGATATTTCCCTCGGAGTTAACATTGGTTCTGAGTCCATTTCCCATACAGTCCTTCGAATGAGACTATAAACACCGAGGTTCCGTGTGTGAACGCACGCATAACGTCTTGCGCACACGTCAAATCCCATCACCAACTTTCGGAAGAGAAGGCCAGTTTGGTCGTTGGTATGGATGACATGTTACACAATAGCAGCATGCACCTTCCCCGAAGATGGAGTATGGCTGGCTTGATGTCGGGATTTAAAAAAAAACGGTCATACACACAAAAACTCCCACTCCCTATACAAGTCCGCAAGGAGTATCAGCCTGCGTAGGCAGAAGTAGAAGAAGAAGACTTGGACGGGCTCTATTCCTCCTGTCTAACATCTCTGACAATAAATTGGCTTGTATTTCGTGTTTTTTTTTTTTTTTTTTTTTTTTTTTTTTTTTTTTTGTCCTTTGCTCGTTGTTTTGTTTGTTTGTTTCTTCTATGTTCGGGAGAAAAAAGATGATAGGGAGACAGTCCTCTTTTTTAAATAAATATTTGGGTGGTTGTTTAATCTGTTGTTGAAATGGTTACTGGAATGTTTGAAGGCATGGTGTAAACAAACAACAACAAACAAACAACACAAAAAAAACGGTTGGGGAGATTTTTGTGAATGTAATTTACGGGTTGCAAAAGGTTTTGCAAGGGAGGAAGAATACCTTTTTTCTGGCTTAGGGTAAATATATAAGCGCAAAGAGCAAGTGTACGAGCGCAAGTACACACACACACACACATGCACGCACGCACGCACGCACGCACGCACGCACGCAGCACGCACGCACCGCGACGCACGCACGCACGCACGCACGCACACACACACACACACACACACACACACACACACACACAAATTACATATACACCACACTCACATGTGTAATGTGAACTTTTTTCTCTCATGTGCGAGAGAGAGAGGGAGATAACAGCAAAGCCCAATAGAAACAGGGATCACACTCAGACGAAAGTGTGATTTTAGATGATGAGGATGAATGAGAAATAAATAAAACATGTAAATAAATAAACAACATATCAGTGGCACAATCAATCACAGGGGATCCGCAATGACGCCGTGGGGAGTGCCACTGAAGCAGCGCGGAAAACGAGAGAGAGAGGAGGGGGAGAAGGGAAAGAGAGGAGGGGAGAGAGGGGGGGGGAGGGAGGAGAGAGAGATGAAAGAGAGAGGGAGACAGGACACAGAGAGAGACAGAGAGAGACAGGCAGAAAACAGACATGGAGAGAGACAGAGAGAGAGGAGGGACGACGAAAAGGAGGAGGCGTAGGATGTATGAGGAGGAGAAGGAGGAACAGAAGATGAAGAAGAAGAAACAAACAAGAAGAACAAGAAGAACAAGAACAAGAAGGGAAAAGGCATCAAGAGAATCTTTCCCCATAGCTTACCCTAAACAAGGACGGGACTCTCTGCAGGAATGTTATTGGGACTGAGATGGAAATAATCAATCTTTTTTCATTAACGAAAGAAAATGACCTAAGACATAACAAAACACTTCATTTTGGCCCTTTTGTTTTAAATTAGGGAAAGCGTTGTGTGGCGACACAGTCCAAATTAAAAGTTTTACAAACTTTACATGTTGATCCGAGTACTCAGTTTACTTCCACAGAATCACGTGCACACAGAATCACCACGTGTTTTTTACCAGGCTCCAAGAAGATTAATAAGACTGTAAAAATAAACAAACAATCAAATAAATAGATAAACGAATAAGTAAGTAAACCAATACATAAATGATAATGTAAATAAATAAAGAAAAAGAACAGTCCCCATCAAATCAAACTCACCTTCAAAAAAAATAAAAATAAATGAAATAAACGGCCCATCTTTGTGTGCAAGCTTATAGGAAGGCCAGGGTCTGTGATTGGGGGAGGATTCTCAAGCGTCTCACTGGTGTGAGACAAATGGATTCTCGTAGGGAATAAAAATGTACTCGGTGCAGTCGTTCAATAGATGCGTAAACGATTATTCAGTGTGGTATTCTCCCTCAGCACGAGAGCATTTATTAAAAAAAAAAAAAAAAAAAAAACTCTTTCGAAGTGCTTGGGAAGAGAGACAAAAGTGTGTGTTTGTTGTGTGTGTGTGTTTGTGTGTGTGTGTGTGTGTGTTGTGTGGTGTGTGTTTGTGTGTGTGTGTGTTTGTGTGTGTGCGCGCGCGCGCGCGCGCGTGCGCGTGCGTGTATGCGTGCGTGCGTGTGTGTGTGTGTGTGTGTGTGTTGTGTGTGTGTGTGTGTGTGTGTGTGTGTGTGGTGTACGATGTGATGATGAATGGGTAGTCAGGGACGGGTGGGGGTAGGCCGAGGACACATGAAGTGAAGAGACAGAGAGAGAGAGAGAGAGACAGAGAGAGAGAGAGAGAGAGAGAGAGAGAGAGACACGACAGAGAGAGACAACAGAGAGAGAGAGAGATGCGGGTAAAAAGGTGACTTAGAAGTGTTTGAGAACATGTAATGGGGTGACTGGGCGATGGGTGGGGGAGAACATTGGTAAATGGTGGGGACGGTGAGGGGGGGGGGGGTGGGGGCGAGTATTAGGGGACGGGCGATCGAATCTAAGAAAAATTAAACACTCCATAGAATTAACTACGGCTTCGCTTAACTTCTTATTCTTGATAACTACACCATCCGCATTACACGCGTCATGCTTGTGTTCAAAATACGATTACATTAGATGTTCCTTTTCCTTTTTTTTCAAACACTGATGTGAATTATTGTGAATATGTTGTTCAAAAACCATATATATACTCCCATAAACCTACTTACTTTTTCGGATGTTCGAGTCTCATTGCATAATTTCGTTAGCAAGGAGAGATTTGGAAGAATGAGCTCTGCATAAAAAAATCTTAGTTCCTTGATCAAAATAAAAGGTTTTCCCTTGAGTTCCTGAGGTGTTTTTTTTTTTTTTTTTTTAATATCCTATCATCATTTTTACTTTTTCCTTTTTTTTTTTTTTTCTCTTTTGCTCTAGCGACGCCAATCTGATGTGAAAAAAACATCTTGAATATAACATAAAAGTCTACAACAATCCCCTTTACAAATGTCTTAGACATTGAACAGACATTCCCTCCCCTCCCTCCCTTTTATTTTTCTGTGGCGAAGGCCGTGGGGGCGCTAGCTAAACGCTAGCGAACTGGAACGGAGCGGCGCGCAAACCAAACATTGCTTAAAAAATCAGCACGGCCAAGAATCATGGGCACAGATAATTGTGCCGGCAGTTGAGTCCCACTCCCCCCCCACCCCAAGACCCGCACCCACCCAACCGGCCAACCCCCCACCGTCTCCACCCCCCCCACCCTCCACCCTCAAACCCATGAACCGATTGACCGCCGGAAATGTTCAACACCCCTACCCCACCGCGGAAAGCTATCAGCACCCACCAGCAAGCAAGCCAGCAGAACAAACAAGCGCAGCTAGCAGCAGCAGCATCGTCAGTTTAAAAATCCATTTGATATGGATGGTGGATGGGTCGGGGTTAGGATGTGGAAGATTGTGGCTGGTACTTGACGGAGACGGGGACGCCGTTATTAGTTGAATGGTGGTATCTTATGTCATTAATCATCAATCTGCTGTGGCTTGCAGTGATGTGATGTGATGCATGATATTATGTCCGTTGTAGTGTAGTTATGGTCTGGCTGGCGCTATCCTTGCGTCATGGTCAGACTGTGACTCCATCGTGCAATTAGTAATGGAGTGGGATGAGGTCAACTGTGGGTCCGGGGGGGGGGGCGGTTGAGGTTTGGAGGGGGAGGAGGGGATCGGGGATATGCAATGCCGGGGTCCAGGGTGTGTGTGGGGATGGTGGGTGGGGGATAAAATGGGGGTATTGTGGTTGTCCCGTTCTCCGTGGTATGTTCTTGCTCATTATCTGTCCTAGATCTCTTTTGGAAACCTGAAACTTTCTGTTGCTCTATTTATTTTGGGCTGTGCCTAGATCTGTCTTCCTGTTTCTGGCCTGTTTCTGGTGCTCTATTTCTGTTGCCTGGCTGGCTAGGCTGTTTGCGTCTCTCTCTCTCTCCTCTCTCTCACCAGGCTGCTCCGTCTCTCGCTCTCTCTCGTCGTCGTGTCCCCTCGCTCATCGTCTCTCCTCTCTCTCCCCCCCTCTCGCCTCTGTTCCCCACCTCTCGTCCCACTCTCCCTCCCTCTCTCTCTCTCATCTGTGTGTGTGTGTGTGTGTGTGTTGTGCGTGTGTGGCCGGTGGTGTGTGTGTGTGTGTGTGGGTGTGTGTGGTGTGTAGTTGGGGTGTGTGTCGTGTTGTGCTGTGTGTGTGTTTGTTGCGTGTGTTTTGGTTTGTGTGTTTTTGTGTTCATTAAAGTACTACTTCCACTTCCGAGAAACAAAAATGATTCGATTTGGTTAACTCATTGGATCAACATAAAATCTGACAACCAGAGAGTGAGACAGACAGCACAGAACAAAGACAGACAGACATACAGACAGAACAGAGTGACAGGCAAACAGGGACAGAGGCAGAGGACAAGCGGACAAACAGAAAAAAATGATAAATCTGCTATTTATAGAACAGTAGCGAGAGAGAGAGAGAGAGAGGAGAGATAGCAAGATAGAGAGAGATAGAGAGAGAGAAGGACGGAGGGACGAGAGATGGAAGTGGGCCAGAGAGATAGGACGTGAGAAAGGGTAAAAAGGACCAGACAGAACAGCGACAGATACAGACAGACAGACGCAGAGATAAAAGACAGACAGACAAACAAGCAGACAGACAGAGAGATACTCGACAGACAGAGACCGATGGAGAGACCGACAGAACCAGATAGACAGAGAGAAACGGACATAGGAGACCAACAGACAGACGGGGTAGACAATTGAGAGTCAATAAAGGCGGAGAGAATGGCATAAGATAAGGATATAAAGAACAAAAGGATTGGGGGGGTGGGGGGAGGACATTACGGGATAAGGAAGACGAGGCGCGGAGAGAGATCGCCATAACAGACACAGACAGACAGACGGACTGACATAGAGACACGAGAAAATATACACATAGAGACCAGAGAGCGAGAGAAAAGCGGAAGAGATAGCTAAAGATAGACGATAGAGACATACTACAGAGAGAAAGACAGAAACTAACGACGAGAGAGAAGACCGAGAAAATAAGAACAAGATAAAGAAATAAAGATAGAGAAGAGAGAGATAGAAAGAAGAAAGAGAGAGAAGAAGAGATAGAATAGAACAGGCATAGATAGAAAGAAGAAGAAAGAATAGAGAATGAGAGATGAGAGAAGGAGAGAGAGATAGAAGAGAACGGAAGAAGAGAAGATGAGAAAAAAACTACCCACAGAGATATAGACAAGACTACATAGAGGAGCGCTAGAGAAGAGAGAGATAGAGAGAAGAGTAGAATATCAGAAGAGACCAGAGAAAACAGAGACTAGAGAGAGCGAGCATTTGGACCCTTGTCAGTGGCACAAGGCACAGCCAGCCCTGGTGTGGCAATTGGTGGTCCTGAATACATGCGCACTTGGTGTTTTTCAAGTCGAACGCACAAATTGTTAGAAAAAACAAGACTCGTATTTATTAATTTTCCCCTGCCAGCTTTTACCTTCCTTTTTCATCTCCGATCATCTCTCTCTCTCATCTCTTCTCCCTCTCTCTCTCTCCCTCTCTCTCGTTCTCTCTCCCCCCTCTCTCCTCCCCCCTCCCCTCTCTCCTCTCTCCCCCTCCCTTCTCCTCTCCTCCCCCCTCATCTCCCCCCTCCTCCCATCTCCTTCACTCTCGACGCTCCTCTCATCCTTCTCCTCTTCCTCCCCTGCCTCTTACCTCCTCTCTGGCTCATCCTCTCCCATCCCCCTCCCCTTACCTTCCTCCCCCTCTCTCTCCTCTCTCTTCCCTCTTCTTCTCCTCTCTCCTATCTGCCTCGCTCCCTGTTCCTGCTCTCAGCCTCTCTCTCTCCTCCTCTCCTCTCTCATCTCCCCCTCTCTCCTCTCATCCTCCTTCTCTCCCCTCCTTCCCCGCCTCCTCTTCCTCTCTCTCCGACTTCCTCTCTTTCTCGCCCTTCCTTGCTCTCTCCTCCCCTCTCTCTTCCTCTCTTCTTGGCTTCTCCCTCCGCTCTCCTCCTCTTCCCTCCTCCTCCTCTCTCCTCCCCTCCTTCTTCCTCTACTGTTCTACCCCTCCTTTCTGACCTCTCTCTCTTTTCTCCTCCTCCTCCTCTCTCTGCCCTCCCCCTTCCTTCTCTCCTCCTCCTGTCCCGTGCATCTCGCCCTCTTTCTCTCTCCTCTCTCCCTCCTCCTTCTCCCTCCTGCCTCTTCTCTCCACTTCCTGCTCCCTCCACCTGTCCTCCCTCTCCTCATCGCTGCTTCCTCATCCTCTCCTCTCTGCTCCTCCATCCTCCCCCTCTGCCCAATTGCTGTCTTCTCTACCCTTTCTCTTGCTCTCTTCCCTGGCTCCCCTGGCTCCTGTCTCACTCTCTCTCCCTTCCTCCTCATCTCTCATCTGCTCCCTGTCGCACCCTTCCTCATCCCTCTCTCCCATGAGTCGTTCCGCTCTCCTCCCTACCCCATCTCCGGCACTCCCTCCTGCCTCTCTCATCCTGCCTCTCCTTCCTCCTCTCTCTCGCTTCTCCTCTCTCCCTCTCTCCTGCTCTCTCCTCACTCTCTCCTCCCCTCCCTTCCGTCCCTCCGCCTGATGGTTCTCTCTCTCGTTCTCCCTCAAAACCGTCCTCTCCCCTGGTCCTTCATCTCTTCCTCTTCCTACTCCTCTCTCGTCCTCCTCTCTTCTTTCTCCCACCTCCTCTCCCTCTCTCTGGCCCCCCCTCACTCCCCCTCCTCTCCACCCCTCTCCCCCGCTTCTCTCTCCCCTCCTCTCCTCCCTCCCCCCCTCCCCACCTTCCTCCTTCTCTCCCTTCTCTTGCCCTCTCTCCTCTGCCCTCCCTCCCCCCGCCTCGCTTCCCCTCTCCTCCTCCTCCCCCCCTCCCCCCTTCCTCGCTCGACTCCCCCCCCCTCCTTCCTCCTCCTCCTCCCCAACTTACCTCTATTCCCTCCCCCCCTCCCACTCCTAACCTCCCCTTCCCTCCTTCCTCTTCTCCCCCCTCTCCTCCCTCCTCCCCTCTCCTCTCTCCTCCGCCTCTCTCCTCTCCCCTCCCTCATGTCTCCTCCTTCCCTCCCCCCCCCCCAGCCCCTGCCTCCTCTTCTCTCCTCCCCTCACCCCTGCCCTTCCTCCCTCCTCGCCCTATCTTCCTCCTGCCCCCTCCCTCCACCCTTCCTCACTCTCCCTCACACCCTCCTCCTATCTCCCTCCTCTCTCCTTCTCCCTCTTGCCCCTCCTTCCCTCCCCTCCCCTCCCCTCCCCTCCCTGCTTCCCCTCCTCCCCTCTCCTTCCTCCCCGCTCCCTCCTCCCTTCCGGCCTCCTCCCTCCCCTCCTTTCCCTCTCCTCTCTCCCCCCCTCTCCCTCCTCCTCCCCCCCCCTCTCCCCCCCCTCGTCCCTGCCCTGATCCCCCCTCTCTCCTACCCTCTCTCTCTCCTCCCTCTCTCCCCTCTCCGCTCCCTCCCTCCCCCCTCACCTCACTCCTCCTCCTCCCGCCTCCTCCTCTCCCCCCCCTCTCTCCCGTCCCCTCTCCCTCCCCTCCTCTCCCTCCCCTCCCCTTCCACTCCACCCCTCCCCCCCTCTCCCTCTCTCTCTCCCTCCTCCTCTGGCCCCCCTCTCTTCCTCCTCCTCTCCTCTCTCCCCTTCCTCTCCCCCCCCCCTCCCTCTCCCTCCCTCCCCCCTTCTCCTCCCCCCCTCTCTTCCCCTCCTCCTTCCCCCCCTCTCCCATCTCTCTCCCCCCTCCTTCCTCTCTTCCCCCCCTCCCCTCCCTCTCCCTGCCCCCCCTCCTCTCTCCCCCTCTCTCTTCTCCTTTTCGCCCTCTCCCCCCTCTGCCCCATCTCTTCCTCCCCCCCCTCCCTTCCCCCCCTCCTCCTCCTCCCCTCCCCTCCCTCCCCCCCCTTCTTCCCTCTCTCCCTCCCCTTCTCCCTCCCCGTCCTCCCCCCCCCTTCCTCTCCTCCCTCCCATCTCTCTTCCCATCCCTCGCTCCCTGCCTTCTACCTCCTCCCCTCCTCCACTCCCCCCCCCCCTTCTCCACCTCTCCCCCTCCCTCTCTGGGCTCCTCTCCTCTCCCCTCCTCCCTTCCCTCTTCTGCTCTCGCCCCTCTCCTCCTTCTCCCCCTTCCCCTGCTCCCCCTTCCTCTCCCTTCGTCCCCTCCTCTCCCCCCCTCTCTCTCCCCCTCTCTCTCCCTTCTTCCCCTCCTCTCCCTCCTCGTCTCTTTCTTCTCTCTCTCTTCTCCTCTCTCCCTCCATCCCCTTTCCCTCCCTCTCTTCCCTCTCCCGCCTTTCCCCCCCTCCCTCTCTTCCCTCCCCCCCTTCCTTCCCTTCTCCTTCAACTCCACCCCCTCCTCTTCCCCTTCCCGGACTTCTCTCCTTCCACCCTCCTCTTTCCCCTCTCTGCCCCCCCCCCCCTTCTCCTCCCTGTCCTCCCCC
The DNA here is from genome assembly GCA_016801955.1 of Conus betulinus. Classification (NCBI taxonomy): domain Eukaryota; kingdom Metazoa; phylum Mollusca; class Gastropoda; order Neogastropoda; family Conidae; genus Conus; species Conus betulinus. The sequence continues at coordinate 12,274 of JADBJO010002319.1, forward strand.
CCCTCCCCCCCCCCTCTTACTTTCCCTCTCCACCCCACCCGCACCCCTCTCCCCCCTCCCCACCCCCCCCCCCCCCCCCCCCTCTCCTCCCCCTCCCTCCTCTCTCCTCCACGCCTTCCCTCCCCCCCTCTCTCCCCCGCCCACTCCAACTCTTCCCCTCCCCCCTCCCTCTCCTCCTCTCTCTTCTCCTTCCCCCCCTCCTCCCCACCCCCCTTCTCTCCCTGCCA
>JADBJO010002319.1:17500-27500 GCA_016801955.1 Conus betulinus
CCGCCATCTTCAAAGACAAACCCACCCATCCACCCACCCCTCAACCCCTACCCTATCCCTCTCACTCTCCAACACCCCAACCTCCTCCCCCCTCCCTTCCCCCCAAAGCCTCCCCCCCCCCCCCCCCTCCATCTCCCTCCTCGTCTCACCCCCCCCCCCCTGCCCCCAACCTGCCAACACCCCTCCTCCCCTCCCCCACCCAGTCCTCTCTCCCCCCCAGTCCTAGGCGGAAATTTAAGAGGTATTGCCTGACACAGAAGAGACCGAGAGTGTGTGTGTGTGTACGTGGGGGGTGGGGGGGGGGGGGAAGTTGGGGGAGGGGAGGGGATAACGGAAGGAAAGGAGGGGAGGAGGGAGGGCGGGTAGAGGGATCTAGCGGGTACCCACCCCTTTCCTGTCTGGAGAGATACGGGTGGGTGATAAGGCCAATCCATCATTGGTTGCCCTGTCACACTGGGCATGAGCCGGGCTGGATGACAAACGCCTTGCTCTCGCCTCCCTACCCCCCACCCCCACCCCACCTCCTCAGACGGCGCGGCTGCAGGCTGCAGGCTGCTATGCAGGCTATGCAGGCTACAGGCTACAGGCTGTACAGGCTTCAGGATGTACAGGCTACATAGGCTTCAGGCTGCACATTCTACAGACTACACAGGCTAAGGACTGTACAGGCTACAGATTACAGGCGGTCCACACCGCTTGCCGCTAATGCATAAAAATGCTGTTGTTTCGCTGATCTTGACCTTGTTCGGCGACCATCTCTGTCTGTCTGTCTGTCGATCTGTCTGTCTGTCGGTCAGTCTGTCTTCTGTCGATCTGACTGTGGGTCGGTGCGAGGGTCTCTTTCTCTCTGGTCTGTCATTTTGTTTCTCCTATGGTCTCTCTGGCCTTTACCTGCCTCTACGTCTGTCTCTCTGTCTGTCTGGTATGTGCTCTGTTTGTCTGTCTCTCTGTCTCTCTGTCTCGTCCTCTGCCTCTTTCTGTCTGTCTGTCTGTCTGTCTGTCTGTCTGTCTCTCTCTCTCTCTCTCTCCCTCTCTCTCTCTCTCGGCCTCTCTCTCTCAAAATCTCGCTCTCTCCTCTCTCTCTCTCTCTCTCTCTCTCTCTACTACACTGTCTGTTGCTTTTCTCTTCCCTCTCTTCTCTGTTCATCTCTCGAATTCCCACACACACACAACACACACACACACGCGCGCGCGCGCGCGCGCGCGCGCGCGCGCACGCACGCACGCACACACAAGGGGCGTTCCATTAGCCCCCCCCCCTCCTCCCTCCAACCCCATCACATAAAACGCACACACGGACGTACACACCATTATACTGGAGAGGAAAAAATGGTTTGCTCGCAAAACGAGCTTTTTCTTTTAAAGATACAAACACAAATCACATACCATCATCATCTGCGGTCCTTTAACGACGAAAAACAAAAAATCAGAGCCAAATGATGTTACTGTGTAAATAAGCAATAACCCGTATAGAATATTACGATAGGAAACGTGTAATTTCTAAGAGACGAGACAGACAGACAGGACAGACAGACAGAAACACACACACACACACACAACACACACACACACACACACCACACACACACACACGCACGCACGCACGCACGCACGCACGCACACACACACACACACACACACACACCACACACACACATATATATATATATAATATATATTATATATATGTGTGTGTATGTGTGTGTGTGTGTGTGGTTATACCTACGCCACGCACGCACGCAACACCACACACACACACACACACACACACACACACACACACACACACACACACACACACCACACACACACATACACACACGCGGCGCGCGCGCACACACACACACACGTACACACACAACACAGACCGACTAGGAGAGACAGACGACAGACAGAAGATTAGAGAGCCAAGACAAGACAAGACAAGCCACACAAGACAGGCACGAAAAATAACAAAAACTCTCATACTAAAAAAAAAAAAAGTCATCGCAATAAACAAAGTAAACGTCCGTAACGAACAAGCTTGACAAACCAACAATACAGAAGCTATTGTTTTGTCTTGCTTTTCTTTTTTTTTTCATTTTTGAAAACCACACACACACACACGCGCGCGCGCGCGCACGCGCGCGGCGCCACACAACACACACACCACACACAACAGCACAACACACACACAACGCACGCACCACACACGCACACACACAGACAAATACACGCGCGCGCGCGCGCGCGCGCACACACAAACACAACACACAGCACACACACACACACAACACGCGCGCGCGCGCGCGCGCACTCATGCACACACACCACACACACACACACACATGCACACACACACCACACACACAGACACACCACAAACACGCGCGCGCGCGCGCGCTCACACACACACACACACCACACCACACACAGACACGCAACACAACATTGCGCACACATACACAGAGAGAGAGAGAGAAGAGAGAGAGAGAGCAGAGCAGAGGAAGAGGAGAGAGAGGAGAGAGGAGAGAGGGAGGAGAGAGAGAGAGAGAGAGAGAGAAGAAAAGAACACATTCTTGAGCAGGAATGAAAGAAAAGAAGGAAACGTAAGACCGCTGGCGTATCGCTGACCCCAGGCTCTGACAGGTAAAATCCCCACACGGTGACAGCGAGGACAAAGACACACTCCGACCCAAACGAGAGAAAGTCATAATTAGCCGGGTAAGATTTACACGTCGCTCCTCCTTCCAGACTCTCTGCAATATGGCTCTTCTAGGTGTTGCGGTTTTTTCTTTTGTTTGTTTTTGTTTTGTTCCTTTCTTCTTTCCTTCCTATCTTCCCGGACGTTTTTTTTTTTTTTTTTTTAAAGAATGTAACTTATTCTGTGTCTTTTTCTTTTATTGTTTTTTTTTTCTGTTTTCTGATTTTTCTTCTTTTTCTTTTTGTTTTTGGTCATTGGTTGCTTTGAGGCTTTTTTCGTTGTTTGTTTGTTTATTTGTTTCTAAGATTTATATGAGAGAGAGGGATTGAGGTTATTCAGTGTCCACCAATTAGGCAGAGTTTACGGTTTATGGTGCACAGAGAGAGAGAGGGGGGGGGGGGAGGGAGGGATGGAGGGTGAGAGGGAAGGAGGAGAGGACCAACAAGAGGAAACGAGCAAAGAGCGGTTGAGAGGGAAAGGAGAGAGGAGAAAGAGACGAGAGAGAGAGCAGAGAAAGAGCGAGAGAGAGAGAGAGAGGAGGAGAGAGAGAGAGAGATGGAGAGGAGAATGGAAAAATAGGAGACAGGGGGAGAGGGCGGAGCGAGGAGGAGAGAGAGAGAGGAGGGCGAAAGAAAGAGAGAGAGAGAGACAGAGACAGAGAGACAGAGAGAGAGAGACAGAGAGAGAGAAAGAGCGAGAGAGAGGGTGGAGAGGAGGAGAGAGAGAGAGAGAAGGGAAGGGAAAGGAAAGGAGAAGGGGAGGGAGAGAGGGAAAGAGGAGAGTGGGAGAGGGAAAGACGAAGGAGAGGAGGAGAGGAGAGATTGGCAGAGGAAACAGACAGCAAGAGACAGACACAAGAGAAGAGAGAGAGAGCGCGCGCGCGCGCGAGAGAAAGAGAGAGAGAGAGAGAGAGAGAGAGGAGGAAGAGAGAGAGAGGAGAGAGAGCGCGAGATGCGACAGCAGCGACAGACGGGAGAGAGGAGAGAGAGAGAGAGAGAGTTGAGAGAGCGAGAGAGAGAGAGAGAGAGAGAGAGAGAGAGAGAGAGAGAACAGAGGAGGGAATAGGAGAAAGAGAGAATAGACGAGAGAGAAAGAGAACCGAGAAGGAGAAAGAGGAGCTTGAGAGGAGAGTGTCCGAGAGAGAGGGGGGTCGAGCGAGCGAGCGAGCGAGCGAGAGCGGGAGAGAAGAGAGAGGAGACGAGGAGAGAGAGAGAGAGAGAGAGAGAGAAGAGGAGAGAGAGAGAGAGAGAGACATACAAACAGAGAGCGAGCTTTATAGAAGGAGACAGGACAGACAGACTATGACAGACAGATAGACAGAGAGGTGACGGTTCTGAAATCACGAGGGGGCAAGTGTGGCAGTCAAAAAGAAAAAAACGCTTACCTGCAGAGCTGACTGTCATAGGTTCGAGTAGCGGGATGTTCACAGCTTGAAAAACCCTAAGTACAGTCTCAAAGAGTCATATGGGTACTTGATTCAGATCAGGGAGGGTTAAGGCGCGGCAGAAAAAAGAGGGATGTGCACCGCTCTTTTTATCAATACACCGTAATCCCGAACACGGTGAACCTCTGACAAGTTCATAGCTCCTGCGGCCACCAAAGCCGTGAAACCTTTTTCTTTGTACTCCCAGTTCTTATAGAACAGGGAGTACTTTACAATGGGAACGAAGAAATGCTGTCCTGTGTGTCTGTCTGTGTGTCCCGTCCGTGGTCAAAAATGTGTTCCACTCGCTCCAGACAAACCTGCTGGTCCGATCTTTCTGAAAATTTGTAGACATGTTCATATGGGTCACGGATGATGCCCGATGTTTATTTTACCAGGATAGCCGTTACTAACGGCTATAAATGATAATTTTGTGATGTACAGTTTGAGCAATAACGGTCTATAAACTTATATGTACATTGACTTTTTGTAAGTCTTCGGTAGGTCTTTTGTAGTGGATAGTGTCCCCCGCCTGTCACCCGTGGGAGACCTGCGTTCAATTCTCATTCTTTCTTTCTCCGCCGGGGAGAGCAGCATGTTTTTTTTTTTTTTTTTGTTTTTTTTCCTCTTACATACAAAATTTCTACCACCAAAAGGGGAGAAAAGTGCTATAGTGACTGACTTGATATCATATTTTTGTAATTTTTTCTTTTTGTTGTACTTCTAACTTACTGGGAGTACGTTTATATGCCTTGCTTCTTGTTTGCTTGTTTTGTTTGTTTGTTTTGCTATCCCATCTTCTGAGCCACCTCAGTGGCATTGCACACCACGCCTCTCGTTCCGACCCCCCCCCCCCCTCCCCTCACACCCCCCCCCTCCTCCGTACTCCACAGTCACAGCCGGTCCGGTCCGCCGCAATCCCGGTACCGGCAATCCCCAGGGAGCAGTCAGCCAATATCAAGTCTGTCGAGAGGCAACCCACCGGAGGAGACACTGCACTGCTGCCGAGTCAGATTCGAGTCGCTTCGGTGGTGTTCAGCGGTATTCTGAGACTTTAACCTTTAACCCGACATAGGTTGGACAGATTTTTATTTTCAGAGCTTTAGCCCTAGCAGAAACAATGTCTATCATCTTTGTGTTGAAGAGTGATAAAGTTGATTGTAAACTGAGAGAAGCTGACACGCTCCAGACTAGGCTGTCAAACTTTATAGACGCAGAGGAAATCTGAAATACTACTGCATAATTTGAAAGCATCGACGACCGTAATTCATATGAACATATGTCTTACATCGCACTCATTTATTGCCCAGTCAGGGATGGGCAGATGGTTGTGAGCGTTTTTTTGTTTTTTTTTGTTTGTTTTGTTTTGTTTTTTTGTTTTTTAAGTATTGTCAGAAGTATTCTAAGTGGAGTGTCTAGTTCTAACATGTGAATGAGAGAGGTGAGGAAAAATGACCAGAGACCGTGTGTGTTAGACATTTGGGAGTCGGAATAGCTCAGGTTGGTAGAGCGCCGGACTCGTAATCTTGGTAATCTTGGTGATCCCTGGGGTTGCGGGTTCGAATCTCCGCCGGGCCGTTTCACTGCAGGGGGATTTTTTTTTCCCTCGATTAGAGTTAACATTGGTTCTGACTCCATTTTCCCTTACAGTCCTTCGAATGATACTATAAACTGAAGTTTCCGTGTGTGAACGCACAGCATAACATCTTGCACACACGTAAAATCCCATCACCAACTTTCGGAAGAGTAGGCCCGTTTGGCCGTTGGTATGGATGACACGTTACGCATTGCATGCACCCTGCGTGAGATATGGAAAGAATGAAGGAAGTAAGAAAACTGAGTGAACGATATTGAAACGATACTGACTGGATGTCATGGGGAAACGACTGAATGAAGCGCCAGCTGGCAGCTCTTCAGTCAGCACTACCCAGGTAGGCAGCCCGTTGTGTAAACGAGTGGTGATTGTAAAGCGCTTAGAGCTTGGGTCTCTAGCCGAGAATAGGCGCTATATAAGTATATTATTTATTATTATGTATTATTATATTTTCAGTTATTTCTGTCGGCCCTTTTAAGATCGTCTTATATCATCGCTGATGAACGACGGTTAAAATCATCCCACCGAAGTGAGCTGAACTTGAAATCTTAAACGAAGCAGGGATTATGACAAACAAAGTAAATACACGAACAAGCAGGGTAATTGCCTGTAGAATTTGTGTGTTGTGGTTGGGGGGGGGGGGGGGGGGGGGAGGGGACAACGTTTGGGATCAGTTCTGTCGAAACGGTGGAAATACAGGGGGTACTTAAGTGGTAATTTGTAAAAGGAGAAAACACACTTCAGCGCCATAAGTGACATTTTGTGCGATCGAGCATATCGTGAAGAGTGTCATAAGTGTTGTGTGTGTGTGTGTGTGTGTGTGCGTGTGCGTGAGTGCGTGTGTTGTGTGTGTTGTGTGTGTGTGTGTGTGTGTGTGTGCGGTGCGCGCCCAGTGTTGTTTACATTGTACTCACAGCCCTTGTCGGATGTTATCTCGGACCATGATTGTGATTTTCACAAGTATGCTGATGACACAGAGCTTTCTAAGAGTGTGGCACACCTGATGAGTTTGTTTCTGTTCAATCTGGGGTGTCTCGGTGTATCAGCAGTGTGCAGGAATGGATGACAAGTAATAAGAAGCTTAAATTAAATTGTGAAAAGACTGAAGTCATGCCCGTTGGAACCTCCTCCTGCCTCTCAAACTCGTTGAGTCAGAGTCAATGGTTGTTGATGGCACTGAATTGCCTTTCAATAACTCTGTCAAATACCTTGGTGTTACCATTGATCAGTGTCTGACCATGCAGAATCAAATATCTGTAGTCTGTCGCTCATCCTTTTTAGAGCTGAGACGTATTGCTTCCATCCGACGCTTTATATCCAGGGAAGTAGCTGTCAGGCTAGTCTGTGCCACGGTGATGTCAAGACTGGACTACTGCAACTCTGTTTATGCTGGGCTTCCCGCAGAACAGATTGCTCGACTGCGAGAGTCCAAAGTCCAGAGAGTCCAAATAGTCCGCTAGCGCGCACGACTTGTTTTGAAGAGGAGGAGTGTGAGTATGAGCACATCCTCCCATGCTGATCGAACTGCACTGGCTTCCTATACAGTATCGGTGGCAATTTAAACTGGCAGTTCTTGCTTTCCGCCACTTCAGTGAATCTCTTCCTTACTATCTCTCTTCTTCTCTCTGCACCTACCAAAGCTCTCGTACCCTTCGCTCTTGTTCACAAAAACTTTTGAAAATCCCTAAGCGTTTCTCTGAAATCTGTTGGCGAAAGAGCCTTCAGTTTTAGAGCACCTTCTATTTGGAACTCCCTCCCTGAAGACCTTTCGTAATCAGCCTACTCTTTTCTTCTTTTAAATCTCAGCTCAAAACTTACCTCTTCAAAAAAGCCTATTCTCTTCTGTAGATGACTAGATCTCTCCTAAATTCCTCCACAACTAGTCCGGTGAGGCAGTTTATGCATGTAGGTGCGTTTGCCATTGTGCATTTCTTTTTGCTGTGTGCATGAATATTGTATGAATAAGTGCAAATGGTGGATGTAAGCGCATTGAGTTGTATAACAAGAAATGCGGTATATAAACATTATACATTATTATTATTATTATTATGTTGTTGTTGTTTTTAATGTAAATATTGTTGTGTTGTTGTTTGTTGTTATTGTTGTTTTTAGCGGAATCGTAAAGTCTACTAATGTACCTAATTCGTTATCCGTTAAAGATCCATTCACTCAACCGTTCTTCTCTTTCTTGATTTCTTTCATATCGTCATCATCATTCTCATCTCATCATCCTCCCATCATCATCTCATCATCATCAGAATCTTCGTCTTCTTCTTCTTCTCTTTCTTCTTTCTGCTTCTTTTCTTTCTTCTTCTTTTCTCTCTTTTCCTTTCTTCTTCTCCCTTCTTCCTTCTTCTTCTTTCTTTCTTTCTTTCTTCCTCTTTTTCTTCTTCTCTGCGTCCTTTTTCTCCTCTCTTCTTCTTCTTTCTTCTTCTTCTTCTTTTTCTTCTTCTTCTTGCTTTTTTTCTTCTTCTTCTTCTTCATTATTCTCTTCATTATCATTCATCTCTCATCTTCTTCTTCTCTTCTACTTTTGTCTTTTCTTTTTGTTCCTGTTTACCCCATTAAAGATTTAGTCATTCATTCTGTCACTGACGCTAAACCAAACGTATCTCCCCACGACCCGTTGACTTTGAACTTTTCCAGGCGAACCACACAAATAGCACGAACCCAAAGAAAATCAGTTCACAAACAACTTAATGATCAAAAAACATCTAGCAACACACACACGCGCGCGCGCGCGCGCGCGCGCACGCACGCACGCACGCACGCACGCTTGCACGCATTATACGAAAGTCGTGTACTTGGAGAATGAAAAAAAAAAAGAAACTTAAAGCTATGTAGGGATCAATTAAAGTTAGCAAGGATTGATTACAACCTGTCAAGATCTATTCACCTACCGTCAGGACCGAGTGCAGGCCTTCACACAAACATTTTCTTTCTCAACTTTGTGGATCTTCACAAAATTAAGGGTCTGTTGTTTCAATCTTGTCCATAAGAAAAATCAACAGCATTTAAATTCTAGTTCTAACCAGTTTGGAAATTGGCCGTAAGAACTGACGCAATCGTGGGTCGAAAGAGCTAAAACGCAATCATGGATCAAAAGAACTATGACGTAACCATGGATCATAAAAGCTATGACGCAATCATGGGCCATAAAAGCTATGACGCAATCATGAATCAAAACAGCACTGACACAACCATGGATCGCAAAAGCAATGACGCAATCATGGGATGCGAGAGCCATGACACGATCAAAGAAATTCCTCAGGAGTCCCTAAAACTAGCAGACAGTATGGCTGTTGTCTCAGGGAACTGAGGCACGGAGACACCTAAATGTTTGTTTTGTTTGTTTGTTTTGGTTTGATTTGGTTTAGGGCTTCTCTCTCTCTCTCTCTCTCTCTCTCTCTCTCTCTCTCTCTCTCTCTCTCCTCTCTCTCTCTCTCTCTCCTCTCTCTCTCTCTCTCTCTCTCTCTCTCTTCTTGGGAACCAGCGGCTTCACCACCACGCAGCCTTTCCAGGAACCGAGAAACTGAACCTGTTTTTAAACCCCCAATGTAGTTGAGAGTCATCTAAGACGAAACTGAAGTTTTAATCCCAGGCTAAGATCTCTCTCTCTCTCTCTCTCTCTCTCTCTCTCTCTCTCTCTCTCTCTCTCTCTCTCTCTCTCTCTCTCTCTCTCTCTCTCTCTCTCTCTCCCATCCTTACAAGAGAAAAGCTGATGAATGGATGAAACATGACTCAGCCTTACGCCACGCGCAAACATTTCATTTCTCTGGCACGCCAACCATCCTTGAACGTTTCTGTCTTAAAGACTACGTTTTTCAACAGGGTCGTGGCGGTTGAGCAGAATGACCAGAAACTGATGCGATGACCTGAACAGGAAGCCGAGTCCCGAACGCATCGTTCGCGCACAGTGTTCGTGGCACAGTGTGTATGTAAAAGACTACGAGTACGTGTAAAACACACTCTTGTACAATTGCATTACCGATTTCACACTTGGTTCGTGTGCGATATATTATTTCTGTTTCACATAACCTAAAAATAAATATTTTTTTGAAAAAAAAAAGTTAAACAGAAGAGAGACCGGGCCCTCATTGTCTCTTAATACATCCTCATGTTTGTTTGTCTGTGGAGGTCCTCCAACGGCCTACATCAAACAACGAAAGTTTTTGCGGAAGTCACGAGTCAGCGAATACATCAGAGAGAGAGAGAGAGAGAGAGAGAGAGTAGAGAGAGAGAGAGAGAGAGTGGAGAGAGAGAGAGAGAGAGAGAGAGAGAGAGAGAGAGAGAGAGAGAG
>JADBJO010002319.1:42500-52500 GCA_016801955.1 Conus betulinus
TGGGCCGTTGTAGCCTTTACTAACAGCTATTCTGGTAAATTAAAACATCGGCCATCATCCGTGACCCATAATAAACATACCTACAAATTTTCAGAAAGATTGGCCCAGAAGTTTTGACTGGAGCGAGTGGAACACATTTTGACCACGGACAGACAGACACTCAGATACACAGACTGACAGACAGCATTTCTTTGTTCCCATTGTAAAGTACTCCCTGTTCTATAAGAACTGGGAATACAAAAAAGTAGGGCGATGTTGGGAAAAATAGGAATATGCTGTCAAAAGTAAACACTTGTAAGGAGGGGGTAGGGGGATGAGGTAAAGAGGGGTAAAATATGGGGAAGGAAAATGAAAACGTAGGAAATAGTATGGAAAGGTAGAAAAGAATCATAGGAAAAAGGTGTGTGTGGGGGGGGGGAGGAAGATGTGAGAAAAAAGAAGAAAATACATGGAGAGGTAAGAAATGTTAGAAAAAAAATAGGAAATGTAATGAAAACAAGGGTTTTTCTTTTCTTTCTTTGGCGTTCCCGGCCATGCTAGATCCTCAATCCGGTCAGTAAGGCGAAGTCCACACTCCGCCGCAGAGACCCCACCGGTCCCCATAGCTTCTCCTGGACTTCAACTTGACTGGGCCGTATCTGGCTCGCTTCTCCAGTCGCTGTGGCTGGGCCCCTTTGAGGCTGGAGGCCCGGCGCTGTCACCGCCTGGAGAACCACGGGACGAGCTCCATACCGTCGACTATCAGTCTGCATGGCCATACTGGGTGAGATGCGCAGTGTCTGGTCTTCTCCTGTGCTTGTGACACTGCAGGAGGTCTGCCCGCTGGCATCACCCGACACATTCCGACTTCAGAGCAGCTCATGATTGTCTGGTTACCCTGGTAATGCGGGGGCTAACGTACCCCAGACAGTGCGGGTTTGGACCCTCAAGTTTTCCTTTCTTTTGGGTAGGTTGGGTTCGCAGCACCGTCTTCTGTGTTATCCAGTGCACTCCCCCCAATACAAGCGCAAAGCTTGAAGGACCCCCCAATCCACCAACCAGGGGACGCGCCTCCACGCTGTATAGCCCGGCGCGAGGGAAAATAGGGATCATGTAGAGCACAACTGGAACATGTAGGGGGGGAAAAGCCAAGAAAATGAAGAACGAAGGATGAAAATGCGTGGAAAAAGGTGAAGACATGCAGGAAAAGGTATACAGAAATATAGAAAACAATGAGGAAGTGTAAAGAAAAAAAAAAAAAAAAAAGAAAGAGAGAGAGAGAGAGGAGAGAGAGAGAGAGAGAGAGAGAGAGAGAGAGAGAGAGAAAATGTGGGAAACAGTAAGGGAAAAAAAATGTCCGACAAAGTACGAAAACAGCAGAAAACACATGTTTTAAGAAAGGAAATAATGTAGGAAGTGAAAGGGGAAATAATTCTGGAAATTCGCGAAAAATTAGGATATGTACGAAAAAAAAATATAGAAATGTTGGCATCAGTAAGTAAAATGAAGGGAAGAAATTAATTTTTGAAAAAAAGAAAAAGCAGGAAACGACACGGAATGTAGGAATGAATTTTTTTAGCAGTGAGGAAATATGGCACACAGTATCGTTATGCAGAAGAAAAGTTCGATTGTTGGAAAAGGGAGGGAATATAGGAAGAAGCAGAGAAAGACAGGGAAGAGCTTGGAGAAATGAAATGAAATGAAGAAAACGCATGGTAGAAGACGGAGATGTATGTAAAAGGCGGTGAATGGTAGAACAAATATGGCGATGCAGAGAACAGTAAGGAAACGTAGGAAAATGAAGGAAAACCTGGGAATGCATGAGGGGTGGAATGAAGAGAAAAAGTCAGACAGATAAGTGTGTGTGTGTGTGTGTGTGTGTGTGTGTGTGTGTGTGTGTGTGTGTGTGTGTGTGTGTGTGGTGTGTGTGTGTGTGGGGGGGGGGGGTGGTTGAAATGTTCAAACGGAAGAAAGTGCTGGAAAAGGAAGAAATGTGGGGAAAAAGAAGGAAAGACAGGGGAAAACGAGAAACATTTCTGGAAAAGTATTAGAAAACAACAACAACAACAACAACAAAAATAGAATAACAATGGAAATATGCAGGGAAAAGGATGAAAATGAAGGAAAAGGGGAGCGAGGGGGGGAAGAGAGGGATAAAGGAAAATGTGCAAAATGAAGTGTAGAAGCAAAAGAAAAGTAGTGAAATGAGGGGAAAATAAGGAATTGCAGGAAAACAGAGATAAAAAATGTAGAAAGCAGAAAATAACAAGGACATGTGGTCAGTAGTAGAGTGGGGGGGGGGGGGGGGGGGGGGGGGGGGGGGGGGGGGGGGGGGGGGAGTTGAAAATGTAAAATTCGCAAAATGTAGGAAACCAAGCAGGGGCGAGTAGGCAAAGGGAGGGAAATATAGGAGGAAAGATGGAAGAGGCTGGGTAGTGTGTAATAAAATGATGAAATACAGCGAGGACAAATAGAAAAGAAAAAGAGTTCGTAAAAAGCAAACAAACAAACAAAACAAACAAAAGTGGAAGGAAATGTAGAAACGAGTCAGGAATCGTTAGAAAATGTAGATAAAGTGAGGGAAATGGAGGAAAAATAGGTAGAATGTGACAACTTTGGAGTATATTAGGAATTGTAGTAAAAAAGCAGTGGGGAGTGAAGAAAAACGCAAAGCAAAAACGTGTCAAAAAATCAAACAAGAAATTTAACATAAAAAGTGTAAGGAAACATCGGGGGGGGGGGGGGGGGGGGGGGGGGGGGGGGGGGGATAGGGAAAACACTAGCCGCCGTGGCAAAGTGGGTAGCGTCGCGGAAGGTCGTGGGTTCGATTCCCATCAGAGTCATGTAGGATTTTTCTGCCCCGATCGGCTCCTACCCAGCGTTGAGTTGGCTACGGGCTCAGTTGGGAAGACTGGGACCACACAGTCGAGTTTCATCCATTAAATGGATGCGCCTCTGAGAGTGTCGCTCAGATTTCCAGACCAACACTACAGGTGTCTGTATGTCTGGGGCCCGGTTGACGCCGGAATATCATAAAAAGTAAGCTTAGGGTACAGCCTCTCTCATGCAGTCTCAGATCGGAATGGAAGTCCGTAGCATCATCTTCATGATCCTCATTCTCATTGATCGGCATTTTCAAAACAAACTCTCAAATTCAGTGCCCCTTCATGCCCTGGTTTTCATGATGACCTCAATTTCGATGTCCTGTGACCTTGATTTGGTTGTGTCGGGGTCACCGCTATCGGCGAGTCCATGGGGGCTGTCGCTGGACGGATGTGGTGGCGCCCTCCGGAGGGAGAGCTCACTCACGTCGGCTCCGCGACAAATCAATTATTGTCGTCAGCTGGGTGCTTAGTAGGTGGTGTCCTGCGTATGTTAGATCGATCAGAACAGGCGCCACTGAACACCACCGAAGTGACTCGGCAGCAGTGCAGCGTCTCCTCCGGCAGATTGCCTCTTGACGACCTGACATTGACTGCGTGGCGGGCCGGGTCGGGCTGTGGCTGTGGACGGGGGTGTCGGAATGAGCGGCGTGGGTGCAATGCCACTGAGACGGCACAGAAGATGGGACAGCATTAAAAACAAAAGAAAAAAAAAAAAGAAAAAAAGAAAGAACGTTAGAAGATAGGAAAAACGTCGGAAAGGACCTTTGAAATGTAAGAAAAAAAAAAACATAAGAAAGTATGAGAATAGTAAAAATGCAGAAGGAAGGCAGGGAAATGTGAAGCTAAAACGGGAACAGCTGTGAAAATAAAATGAAAAGACGTGGTGAAAACAGTATACAGAAAAGTTTAACAGGAAAAAAGCAAACGAATAAAGAGGGGGTTTTTTTTTTTGTTTGTTTGTTTGTTTTTGTGTTGTTTTTTATTCAAAAGTAGAGAGTAGGAGGAGGAACAGCTCGGCCGGCCTGTTACAGCCTCTGCGAGACAGTCGACGGTCAGGCTCGGCTCGTTCTTCTGCCTCATTGTTCTATCTATCGTCCATGGCGAACTACAACACAGTGAGTTCTCCTTCTTCTCGATCGCCTTTCACACCTGCAGACAGGATTCTGTAATGAGTCTGGTGGTCCTCTGCAGGGCCTCCACAGACCCGTACAGCTTGTCGTTGATGGGCACCGGCTGCGGCCATGTCCTATCCCTCAGACACTGCAGGTCCCACAGTCCTGTAGAATGTGTTCTGTGGTTTGTTCTGCCTGCCCACATGAGCACACTGGGGATGGTTTCAGGTGCAGCTGCGGCGGTGGTAAATGGGGACGCCAGCCTGTTGTGTGGTTCTGAGTCGGAAGATGACCACCTGTTCTGCTCTGGTTATCTGATGAAGATAGCCATCTTGCTGCTGTGGTGGACAGTGAGTTCATGCAGATAGTTTCTCTTCCTGCCACGTGACCTTATGTATCCATGGCTGAGATTCCTTCTCTGGGCATTCGGTTTGTGCACAGCTCCGAATTCAACTCGCTAGCAGCCTCGATGTGGACTTCGTGGTCGGCTAGGCTATGCACAACATAAAATTTGTGACTAGACTTGAATGAATCGGCTTGAATTGTCTTGTTTTGATCTGACTTAGCGGGCGGGAGGGGATGGGGGGAGGGGGGGGGGGGGGTAGATGTTTGCCGGGGGGGATGGAGGGAAGGGAGGAGGGGTGGGGACTGACGAGGAGGGATGACAGAGCAGGAGAACTGGGAAGTGGGGGTGGGAGGAGAGACAAGGAAGAGGTTGTGTGTGTGTGTGTGTGTGTGTGGTGTATGTGTGTGTGTGTTGTGGTGTGTGTGTGTGTGTGTGTGGTGTGTGTGTGTGTGTGTGTGTGTGTGTGTGTGTGGTGTGTGTGTGTGTGTGGTGCGTGTGTGTGTGTGTGTGTGTGTGTGTGTGGTGTGTGTGTGTGTGTGTGTGTGTGGTGTGCGCGCGCGCGCGCGCGCGCGCGTGTATGTGTGTGTGTGTGTGTGTGTGTGTGTGTGTGCGTGCGTGTGTGTGTGTGCGTGGTGCGTGTGTGTGTGTGTGCGTGTGTGTGTGTGCGTGTGTGTGTGTGTGCGTGTGCGTGCGGTGGGTGTGTTGGTGGGTGAAGGGGGGGGGGGGGGGGTGAAGTCAAAAAAAGTAAAGTCAAATTATTGGTACGAAGGTCTACAGTATAAGCTCACAGCTTTCTTTCTTTCTACCCTCAGTGATATATCACTTGCAGTAATAGTTTGAAGAAAAAAGGGGGTGGGGGGGGGGTGGGGGAGAGAAGAAACACGTGATAATGCATACGAAGAAACCTTAGAATGCCCAGTGATGGAAAACAACAAAACACCTAACAGCTAACCCGAATCAAGCATGCACATATTCTGGTCAAAATATTTTGATCAACATTTTATGGCATGTCAGATTAGACACATTCAAACCTTAGAGAGAGAGAGAGAGATGAGAGGAGAGAGAGAGAGAGAGAGAGAGAGAGAGTCTTCAATCACAGAGAGAGGTCTTCAATCACACAAATTAACAGATTACTTTATAACTTTTCCATTTAAACTTTTTTTCCAGTGTGTTTTAAACACTAGTCTCGAAAGGCATGTTATGAAAGAAAGACGACATTTTTTTTTTGTCTGTTTTTTGTTTGTTTGTTTTAACTGTTCCTCTAGAGTAGGAGAAGCTAGATCTGGAGAGGTTGTTACAGAGTGTGGTAAAAGAGAGTCTGTGAGCGTGTCTATTTTCATTAATTCCAAAGTCTCGAATAATTTTCTTTGGAGCTATTCCCTTAAACTATCTATACACGCATGATCATCTTGTTGAAAAAGATTCTGTCTACAAACTGGAGAATCTTTAGATTTTAGTACTTATCTCCTGCCAAGGACCGAGAGTTCGAGTGTTTTAATTCATGGCTCGCGCGTATGCGAACGACTGATTTGTTTCAATTTGTTTCACTCGAGTTTTTTCATAAGGTAGACGCGTAATTCATGAGAGAGAAACATTGTGCATGAAAAAATAATTTCCTGGATTGGCCATTCGGAAGTATGTTACTTTATATATATATATATATATATATATATATATATATATATATATATATATATATATATATCTGCTTAATGTTTTTAACAAGATATTTCCCAGTTCGGTAGTCTGTTCATACCACGTTACATACTACAGCTGATATCACCCAGTGCTTTATTTCATATTTACGTCCTCTGTCATTTGGCCCTATATCAATTGGTGTGGACGGAAATATAATTTTCTGCGGAAATATAGTTTTCTGCTATTTTTATCGTATGGTCACAGAAAAGAAAAAGAAGCACCCGAAGGTGCTGTGGAGGACCCAGAGAAGCACTGTCCTCACCTGCCTTTAGAGCAGTCCTGTACCACCCTTGGAGGCCTGCGCTGTGTTGACAGTGGGTACAGGCACGCGCAGGACATTCCATTAAGATATCAAGGGACATAACTGCTCCTGAACAGAGGTAAATCAGGCTACAGGATGCAACTCGTAACAGCCTTAAAGTAGCGTCCCCATGGGTGTACCAGCCCGTGCAGAGCCCACCGGCGAAAACACACACCCTCCAGCTGTCGAGCACACCCCACAGACCCAACCACCCTGCCCACGGACCAATAAAGACAGTGCCACTCCAGACACAGCCAAGCTTTCGCCATACGGTCTCATGTGCCCTCAAGAGAGAGAATATGGTCACATATATACATTTCGTTTCATTTGCATTGAGAGGGATCTTGTTAGTGTAGTGGTGTGTGTGTGTGTGTGTGGGTGTGTGCGTGTGTGTGTGTGTGTGTGTGTGTGTGTGTGTCTGTCTGTCTGTCTGTATGTATGATTGTGCTGCATGCATAATATGTGCTACAGTGTTTGTGTATTGAACCGGTGGAGTGTGAGTCTGGTGCTGTATGGATCCACACTTTTGAATGTTGTTCTCTCCTTTACCTTTTTTATGTAATTCTCCTTTCATCTCATTCATATATACAAATACATGTAAAAATATTACAAACGACAGTGGTGAAACTGGCCCCCAACTTCTTTTCAAAGCTGAACTGTTCATGTGTGACACGACACACTTTATTTCGTTTTTTTTGTTTTTCGTTATTGTTGTTCACCCTTTTTTTTTTCATTCCCACGATAAGACGAGTGGACGTGGGGGTGAGCAGAGAGAGAGAGAGAGAGAGAGAGAGAGAGAGAGAGAGAGCCTTGGTCTATTCCAAACTCTTATCACACGAGGCGATCAAAGGCCGTGTTCAAGTCAAGGCCCAGAACTACTCGGTCCACTGGTCATAGCCCATTCTGAAGAATATGTCACAAAAAGCTGCGAATCCCACTCCCTTCCTTAACCCCCCCCCTCCCCCCCCCCTCCCCATCCCCACCCCCTTGCCCCTTAACCCTTTCCTTCTCACACCCTTCGCTAACTACCACCACCATCCCCAGTTCAAATACCCCACCACCCTTCCACTTCCAGCGTGTAAAAAAAAAAAAAAGCAGGAGAGAGAGAGAGGAAGAGAGAGAAAGAGAAAACAAGAGGAAGAGAGAGAGAGAGAGAGAGAGAGAGAGAGAGAGAGAGAGAGAGAGAGAGATCTTTAACAGTGCGATGTCAAAGGTCGCGATAAACTGACAAGACAAACAAATAGACGTCAAGAGATCTGGGGGAACAGAACCTTAAAAGAGCAACGGCTGGGGTGAGCGGGTGGTGGGCAAGTCGTGAGAGAGAGAGAGAGAGAGAGAGAGAGAGAGAGAGAGAGAGAGAGAGCGAGAGAGAGATAGAGAAATAGTGTGAGCGAGCGAGGAGAGGGGGGGAGAACAGAGAGACAGTGAGAAACCAAGAGAGAGAGAGAGAGAGGGGGGGGGACAGAGAGACAGAGTGAGAAACCGAGAGAGAGAGAGAGAGAGAGAGAGAGAGAGAGAGAGAGAGAGAGAGAGAGAGAGAGCAAACGAACGAGAGACGGGGGGTGGGGGTGGGTGAACACAGAGAGAGAGAGAGAGAGAGAGAGAGAGAGAGAGAGAGAGAGAGAGAGAGGACTAACCAAAAAACGTTTAAACCCGCGGGTTAAAGGTTAAGGCTCTCTCCAGCAATTGTGGTTCGGAGACGAATGCGAGGGGCTCATGATAAGGGTTGAAGCGGGCGGACAAATTATCGTTAAACTGTTACACGACACCGCCCGGAGGGTGACGATAAGCACTCGCACCCTCTCCCTCCTCCCCGTCTCTCTCCCTGTCCTTCTGTCTTCGCTACAGGTGGGGAAAAACAAACAAAACACAGATTGCTCAAGGGATGGGGGTTAAGAGGTTTGGAATGGGGGATGGGGGAGGGGGGGAGGCGGAGGGGGGAGAAGAGGGGTGTTACACAGAAAAGAAAACAATCCATAATTATCTTTCCTTATTTGTAGACAAAAAAGCTACAAGTGTGGCTTTAGATAGATAGATAGATAGAAAGCTAACTAGCTAGCTAGCTAGCTAGATAGCTAGAGAGAGAGAGAGGAGAGAGAGAGAGAGAGAGAGAGAGAGAGAGAGGAGAGAGAGATGCACAGATCGATAGATACATAGATAGACAGATCGATAGATAGATAGACAGACAGACAAGTGTGGCTTGAGAGAGAGAGAGAGAGAGAGAGAGAGAGAGAGAGAGAGAGAGAGAGAGAGAGAGAGAGGAGAGAGAGATTAAACGTTGCGTTAAGGCACTTCCTCTTTTCCCTCCTCACCACCTCCTAACCCCCACTGTCCCCCTTTCTCTTCTAACTGGATCTGTCACAGTGTCGCAGGAATCTTTCTGTTAAGTCACTTTGGTGTAGTATTTAGGTTTTCCCTGAAGTCTGCCCGTCAGTCTGTCTATCCGTCTGGACGTCTCTCTCTCTCTCTCTCTCTCTCTCTCTCTCTCTCTCTCTCCTCTCTCTCTCTCTCTTCTCTCTCCTCTCTCTCTCATAACAATGGAATTGTCTGGATTTTTTTTTCTCAATTCTGCTGTCGTTATGTTTAAGTCTGTTGTTTTTGTTGTTGTGTTGGTGGTGGTGTGGTGGTTGTGGTGCTGCTCTCTCTCTCTCATCTCTCTCTCTCTCTCTCTCTCTCTCTCTCTCTCCTCTCTCTCTCTCTCTCTCCTCCTCTCTCTCTCTCCTTCCGTGTGTTGTGTGTGTGTGTGAGTGTGTGTGTGTGATTCGCCCAGCGCTGTCCATTGTCCATCGCAGCATCCCCTTCGTCCTCAGCCACACCCTGGCTTGTCCTACCCCAGGACCCAGCACCCGCAGATCACCGAGAACAGTCAGTGTCAAAACCCGTCATCAGGCAACCCTCCAGCGAGACACTGCACTGCTGCCTGCCGAGTCACTTCGGTTGTGTTCAGCGGTGCCTGTTCTGATCCAGCATACGCAGATGCCTCTCACTACGCCCTCTGCTGACGATGATTTCTTGGTCGTAAAGCCAGCGTGAGGGAGCGCTCCCCTTCGGAGTGCGCACCAGCAAGAGTCCCGATGAATTAGGCATTACCAACGACCAACTTACCGAGGGCAATAGACATGGACAGGAAATCAAAACTGATGTTAGCTTGAAAGTAGGACATGAAGGGCCACCTGTTTTGAGACTTTTTTTTTTTTTTTCAAATGCTTTTCGATGAGGAGGAGGAGGATGATGAACATATTGCTTGTGGAGTTCAATATCAGTCTGAGACTGCATGACAGCGCTGTATTCCACGTTTGCTTACATGAAATATACCGGCATCAACCAGGCCTGAAAGATACAGACACCCTGCAGAGTTGGTCGGGAGATGTAAGCCACGCTTTCAGAGACGCATCCATTAGATCCACTCGACTGCGTGGTCCCAGTCTTCCAAAGCCCAGAGTCCAATCCACTCTGGGCAGTAGCCTGTAGCGCGACAGAAAAATCCCACAAGCAGGCTAAAGGTCTGCGATGGACCACAAGTTCCCAGCCGGGAATCCGCGACGCTAACCGCTAGCCAAACAGTGGCTAATCGTGTTTTTGAAATGTTTAACAGGAGGGCCGGAATAGTTTCAGTGGTAGAGCGCCGGACTCGTAATTCTGGGGTTGCGGGTTCGAAATCTCCGCCGAGCCGTTTCGG
>JADBJO010002319.1:65000-70000 GCA_016801955.1 Conus betulinus
GAGTTGTCTTCTCTCTTTTCTCCACCGATAAAGAACAAAACTTTTCGCTGTTGTTCGCAAAGGTTAAGTTCACGTTTAGCGTCAGTTCCACATCTCGTGCCAGCCTCTGGTAGTCTACCGTCATCAGCTAGAAGACTGCCCCAGAAGAGCTGGCAGAAGGCGAGTGGGGCGGGGGGGGGGGGGGGGGGGGGGGTTTTACATGGACGAGGTGACAAGTCCCTGACAAGGCCCCTTGAGGTCGGCTGGGCCTTAAACAAGATCAGTTTTAGATTAGGGACATCTGTCCAGAAAGGAGCGGAGGGGGGTGGGGGTGGGGGGAGGAGGAGGCGTGGAGAGACAGGGGGCGGGGTGCAGGGGAAGAGCTAGTTGGAAAATGAACATTAAGTAGTATCATCAGAATGACGACACATGGCAGCTAGATTGTTTCTTTGACTGTCTATAGGTATGTGTACACTTAATGGTAAATGGGGGGATAAAGGGGGGGGGGGGGGGGAGAGGAGGAGAGAGAGGAGAGAGAGAGAGAGAGAGAGAGAGAGTTTTATGGTTATTAATGAAGAATATCATGTTCTGTTGGGGTGGTAAAATGGATATCTGGCGATTTTAGTTACAGTCATGCCCCTCGTAAGGAAAAGACGAAGAATTTGCGTTCCAGACCCTTGTGTCAATGAGCAGAAGAATCCAGGGAGCGGAGGAGGAAACCCTAGAGGTGGGTGGAGTTTGATTTTTCAAACGAAAGTTTACAAACAAAACCAAAAAAAAAAAAAAAGCAGTTTCTGAAAACAGGTACGAAAACCTCAACTGACCAATACAATATACAATACCAATTTACAATATCATGTACATTCTGAACAAAATGTTCCACCAAGCAATAAAATCAAACAATAAAATCAAAAAAACAAAAAAAGAAAAATCAGAACCAGAAAGTTTGGATTGCGGTCCATTAATTCAATATTCCAGCACATGAAAAAGAAAGAAAAGAAAAGGAAAAAGGTGTGCGCCTGTTATTATTTACATCCCTGTTACGGCCATTTCTGTTGATGAAAACACTCTCCACTGTCACTTGCGATCATCACTCTTGGATGTAGAAGCACCGAACACAAATTCGTCCGTACGAGATGCACCGAACACAAATTCATCCAGTGTGTGCGATTTTTTTTCTTTTTTTTTTTAATTTTTTTTTTTTTATTTTTTTTTTTTTTTTTTAACTATAAGTGTGCTGAGAACTCGTCGGCGTGAGACGTGTTTTTCGACTTTTTCTCCGTATTGCACGTGCTCGTCAAACGTTGAGCTTTGAACTGTGTTCGCGCAGCAGAGGCTTACAGTCGGGAAGGAACCCGTTTGCTTCCCTTCTCTTTTCGCTGTACTCCTGCTGTATGTTGTTGTGTTTTTTTTCCCAACAGTGCCGACAGCGCCCAACCCGTTTCAGAGCCCACTGTGGGACATTTTTAGTCTGTGTTTATCAACTTTGTGACCAGAAGTGGCAGAGCAAAACCATCAGGCATTGTTCACGACCTGTGACAGTACGTGGCCGGCCGTTTCCGTGGCCGCCGCCTTTTGGGGGTCGCCCTCCAGCTAGCCTCCATGTTCTGGGAGTAGCATCCTTCTGTTGTACTGTGGTGTTGATGTGTCGCCCTCCAGCTAGCCTCCATGTTCTGGGAGTAGCATCCTTCTGTTGTACTGTGGTGTGTGATGTGTCGCCCTCTAGCTAGCCTCCATGTTCTGGAAGTAGCATTCTAGTGTTGTGCTGTGGGTGATGTGTCGTTCTCTAGCTAGCCTCCATGTTCTGGGAGCAGTATCCTTCTGTTGTGCTGTGGTGATGATGTGGAGTAGTACAAAGCCAGGACCAAGCCACGCTGTGAACACGAAGCAGACCAGCTTGTCCCACAATGTGGCAGAGGGTGGTAAAAAGAAAGAAAGAAAGAAACACAATGTGGGGAAAAAAATATAGGAGATCGGAGGCCCGACGTTAAAAAAAAAGACAGAAAGAAAGAGTGACGACAGCATTTAAACAGACCTCCCTGCCTTCTGCTGACTGACTCATCGACGGAACCAACTGTTGGTGAATTGATGGCTCAACTGGCACACTGAGATGGACGGACGCCTCCGTGAACGGCAGGTAAGTCTGAGGGTGTGAAAGAGGAGAATGTGCAGCCGTCTGTGAGGGTGCAGTTCGGAAAACTGGCGTTGTTTTGGAGGTGGAAGGGGTTGAGGGACGATAAACTCAGCACCGCTTGACCTTCTGAGACAAAATTCCTCGAACAAAATATTTGAGCTGTGCTGGTGACGGCCAGTCTTTCCGGACAGTTTATTTCCCCCCCCCCCCCCCCCCCCCCCGGTCCCATCTCACCCGTGCGGCGTGTACGTGTGCGTGGATGTGGGGGGGGGGGGGGGGGGGGGGGTTGTGTGCATGTGCGTGCGCGCGTGACTGAGTGAGAGTGCGCGCGTGTACCTTTGTCCCTCTGTGTGCATGTGTGAGTGTGTGTGTGCGCGCGAGTGTATGTGTGTGTGCGAGTGTGTGTGTGTGTGTGTGTGTGTGTGTGTGTGTGTGTGCGCGCGCGGGTACGACTGTGTGTGTGCGCGTGCGTGAGCGTGTCTTAATCAGGATTTAGGGCAAAAGTTTTTTGGGTTTTTTTTAAGCACTGGTTTGTAGACTCGGGGGTGGGGGAGGGAGGGGGAAATTTAAGTGGAGTGACAAACTTTAAGACACAAATCTGCTGCCCAAATGCACAGCAAAATGTGAAGAGTTAATAAAAGATTAAGTGCTCCTGAAGACATGGAAATGATGATATTAGCCTACCCATGAACAGCGAAACATCCAAGTTTCAATAGTTCATCGGGTCATTCATCAAACAACAACAAAAAAACAAAACAAAAACAAAACAAAAAATCTGGAAGAAAGCAATCTCGACGAACAATATTACAATTGTTTTCCCATTTCTCGGGCAAAAAACAAAACGCAGTAATTGTTACAATATATATATATATATATATATATATATATATATATATATATATTGTAACAATTACTGTTCCCACAGGGACAGTGTTATTGATCCAAGCTTTCGCCACAAGGGCTTCTTCAGGAATAAAACACTTCACCAAAAGTCGAGCGCTTTCAGCGTGAACCAAAAAAGTTAGGAGGCTAAATGTGACGTTTTCCAATCGGATTGTTCCTTTTTTTTTTTTTTTTAAAGTGACTGGTGAGTTTTGCTTCATGTTCCATTCTACATGGCATCAAAGCACGTCATGTTGATGTGATGTCACCCTTTTTTTTTTTTTCCTCGTCTGCATGCATGTTTGCATACTACTTCTCAAAATGGATTTTTCTACAGTACTTTGCTGACGGCAATTTCCTCATTTCTTTCGCACGCATGGGCCAATCGTATGCACAGGATGAGAGAAAGGGCTGGGAGGGAGTGGGGAGGGGGGGGGGGGGGGGCAGAGGGGGGAGGGGGGGGGGGGGGGGTTTTCGTCACATCCAAAATACTAATGCTCGAACCACCACCAAGAAAGACCTAGCGGCAGAGAAGAGAAAAACGAAACACCCACTCCTTGTGAGATTGGAACCGCGGACCCGGGATTCTGTCGGTTCCGCCACGAATCTCTGATCCACTGGGGCACTTTTTATTGGGTTTTTTGTTTTGTTTCTTTTAAAACTGGCAGATGCAGGAAGATTACCAGGATTGAATCCTGTGTCTCTTCCGTAACGTATCTGTGTGTGTGTTCATCAGTGTAGGTTAGAAACGATTGCATCTTTCATTTATTCGTTTTATCTGTCCTAAGTAAGTGTCAGATGATCGATCAATTTAGCTCGAGCGCACGCGCGCGCGCATGTACGTGTGTGTGTGTGTGTGTGTGTGTGTGTGTGTGTGTGTGTGTGTGTGTGCTCGCACATGGGAGGATTCTAATAAGTCCTATACTGATTTTAAGATGATTATTATTCTCATTATTACCGCAGTTGTATTATCATAGTAACGGTCGTAGTACTGAGGGGGGTGGGGGGTGGGGGGGGGGGGGGGGGGGGGGGGGGGGTTGGGGGTGGTGGGGGGGGGGGGGGGGGGGGGGGGGGGGGGGGGGGGGGGACAGTCGAGGACGAAGGCTGGTAAAATATCCGGTGGTTTTCTTAGTATAAGGGAAGTAAATGCAGTAATATCTAAATACGAAACATTTGAAACGTAGGTTCAGGTTCAGGTTCGTAGGGACAATTGTTTATGCAATTTTAGCCAGAACTGGCTTTACATGTCCCTTCTATAGTTATCTCTTCTTTATACGGTCTGGTCTTTAACTCGCTCAAGTCTTTATTTATCATAGTCAAAATAAATAGTCTTCAATAATAGACTATCATCGGCCCATGGGCGGTATGCCCTTATTCGGTGTAAGGGAAATAAATGTGACAGTATCAAAACATAAAATAGATGGTCACAGTTATCTCTCTTTCAATCGCTGACGACACAATGAGAGAAGTTTCCGTAATAAAGATACTTCTCCCAGTTAATGGAAAAGGCTTAGCTGCCTAATAATATGACCCTAGGTTAACAACAACAAAACAGCAGATTATTGTAGATTATATATTTCATGAATTACTATCCACGTGGTGCGATCGATAATTGAATGATACGTCATGAAGCTGGACCGAATTGCGGCACCTGAACGCTCTTGTGGATGACTGATTCAGAAGAGCCAGATCACCGTGTAAGGGAGATAAATGGCGCATCTTCGAAGGATTTGCACAGTTATCTACCATTCTTTCCTTTCTTGACTGTTTAAGGGATTGTCACGCACATGTACGCACGCACACAAAGACACACATCTCACACACGCGCACGTACGCACGCACGCACCCTCGCTGGCGCGCGCGCGTGCACACACATGCGCGTGCGCGCACGCGCGCGCACACACACACACACACACAGACACACACACACACATACACACACACGCACACACGCACGCATAAACACACACATACACACTCGCGCGCGTGCACATATAGGGCGTAA
>JADBJO010002319.1:77500-130000 GCA_016801955.1 Conus betulinus
TGTTTATTTATTTGTTTTCCCCATTTCTCAAAACCAGACGACCGATACTGATAATTGTATAACCCCCCCCCTCCCCCCCCCCATCCCCACCCCACTCCTTCCAGCCCAAACATGTGTCGGAGGACCCGAACACGAACCCAACAAACGCATTCCCGGTTGATAATCTCACAGCAAAGCCGAAATTTTGCACTGTCACCGAGTCAATATAAAACCGGCAATTCCCGGGTGAAGTCCTGCCGGCACCCACGAGTCACGACAGAGAAAGGTCGTTAAAAAAGCTGCTGAACTAAATCGTATGAACATTTTCGTTATTAAGTGTTATGTGGCGACTGTGCTGTGCTTTTATCTCCGCTGCGTTTCTGACGACTCTCGGAAACGTTAGCGCGAACGTTGTTCAGGTGAATTTGACTGGGCAATGGACGGTAGCGAACGCTCAAAGAGGTAGGTGGTGCTTTTCTCAGTTTAGGTTATTGTGTAGTATTCACAGAGGTTTGGGGGGGGGGGGGGGGGGGGGGGCATAATTTTCATTACGTCATTAACAAGAATTCCACTATACCACGATAACACGTTAATATACTGCTTAACCCTTTCAGTGTGGATGTGGGAAATACGTAACGCTACAACAAAGCTCGGTGTTGATGTTGCAATTCCACACCAACTGAAGTCATGCAGCAGTAAGATTTAATTCCTCTTCACTGTAAGAAGAAGCGGAAGTACATTTAAGGTTCACAACTACAGTTATTTTCCTTTACAGGAAATATCAAGAAATGCTTCAGAAATGATTGGGTGATAAGCATGTAACGAAAATGACTGTTAAATCAACCCGTGCTGGGGAATGCTGGGATTTTCACAACACAAACCTTCGAAAGAGTTAAAATGAATAAAATGAATAATTCATAGATCGTATGCATCGTATGTGTCTTGAGGTTTTGTCATGACCAGAATTAACTCTCTTCATTTTTAAGCGATGACAGGTCTGAGAGATGAGTGTGGACGCCAGATTTATATACAGTGAAACTGATTTTAAAACTCCAGCTCACATGGGCTATATCATTATCAACACCAAAACATTGAAATAGTCAAATCTGTTTGTGTTCAAACCCTATAGTGTGATGCAGACTTGGAGGGTTATACCAGCAACCCCCCCCCCCTCTCTCTCTCTCTCTCTCTCTCTCTCTCTCTCTCTCTCTCTCTCTCTCTCTCTCTCTCGTGTACCTATCTGCCTACCTACCTACCTGTCTGTCTATCTATCTATCTATCTATCTATCTATCTATCTATCTATCTGTCTGTCTGTCTGTCTGTCTGTCTGTCTATCTATCTATATCACCTCTCTGCAAAAAAAAAAAGAAAAAAAATCGAAAGATAAACACCTGAGAGGAATTTAAAACTTGATGTTCAAGAAATTAATTCGTTATTAGAAAAATGCATGAACAGTGAACACTTTCCAGAGAAGTATGAAACCTTATGTCCACGATAATTGTCACCTTTAATATGCAAGTTTCGACTGAATTCGTGGAAAACCAAATTTTCCCAAAATGCAGCATGCGATGTTCAAGCCTTCTGTCAGTGGACCGTATTCTTTTCATTGTTCAATATTGACTTCCTTGAATAAAGAATCGAACATGGAGGTGACTGTGCATGGTTCTATCAAAACAATAACCCACAAACCAGAAATTGTGCAAATAGCGAAAGTGCTTTCCGTGCATCAAATTAATAGGGTTTTTAGAAACGCTTCCCTTCTCCGCTTTTTTTTTTTCTTTTTGTTGTTGTTGGTGGTGGTGGTGGTGGTGGTGTTAATGTTACCAAGTGTGAACAGACTCTAAATTAAAGAACTCACTCACTCACTCGCAGTTTCAAAAAATTGTCGAAAATATCTCACAAACAATCCCTTGTTCAGTTCAGTTTAATTATTTTGATGGCATTCTGGTGACGAAGAGAGGGGGTTGGTTGGGGGTGATGAAAAGGAAGTCAAATGAGCTCTTGGAGGAACTGCTAGAGAGGCTGGATAAAGTCAGAGCACTCGGACAAATGCATCTTTGGTGCGAGGAGAGATGACGTGTGTGTGTGTGTGTGTGTGTGTGTGTGTGTGTGTGTGTGTGTGTGTGTGTGAGAGAGAGAGAGAGAGAGATACCATCCATGGGTAGAGTCAGGGTCATGCAGGGACTTCATGCTGTGCACCCTGGCATCAATAAGACGTAAGCATTGGCGCGCAGTTATGTTTGATGTCGGGGATGGACTCTGATGTAGAACACATTTCCTGTATGCTAGGTGTGGCTCATGATATGAACTGCACCAGATCATGCAAGTTCGTGGATATTAGTATATCTTACAAGCATGCTTTTTTCTGCATGTAATTGAGATCCAGACATCATTTTTGGAGCACACACACACACACACACACACACACACACACACACACACACACACACACACACACACACACACGTGTGTGTGTGTGTGTGTGTGTGTGTGTGTGCGTGCGTGCGTGCGTGCGTGCGTGCGCGCGTGCGCGCGTGTGTATGTATGTGTTCTTAGTAATATTTTAGGGTTATATTTGTTAAGAATTACCTTTAAACGCCTAGAAATATTCAAGGAAGAACCTATAAGACAGTTTATGATACTTTGAAACAGGAAATAAACATTAAGATTGTGAAACTTTATAACTCAACATATACACTCCACTTCTGTTATTTTGTTATTTCTTACAGACAGCCAGAGTAGAACAAAAAGAGATCCCTGCAATAGCTCTGCATAGGCTAATACCCTGAAGGCAAACGTACATGAGACTTGAGATTTGAGACCGAAAAGAAAAAAAAAAAAGAAAACGCCTTCCACGTAATCATCAGCATCTGTCAGCCCATGGCGTATCTACTAGGACATTTTTACTCTGCTCTTGACGTTATCATTATCATCACAATTGTCATCTTATCATTATGATTCTTCGTTTATTGGCCTTGAATCATTCTAACTGATATGGTGTGTCCATTTCAATGAGTATAGCTATTATCCTCTCGTTCACTTTCATTGCGCTTTTCACCTCTAGGAGTTGACTCGACCGCGCGCGTGCACCCAATATTAAATTGTGGAGTGAGGCCAGGAAACTCTTTCGGAAAAGAGGAGACATCAAAATGGAGGAGGCGCTCGTGATCAAATTTCGGCTGCTGCTGATTGCATTTGTTTTTTTCATCTTCTGGTGCAGTTTTTGTGAAAAACTTGAATGGGAAACTGGAGAGTTTCATGTGCTAGAAAAGGTGCTTTGATTTGCTGAGTCGTGTTATTATGAAATTAGATCGTAATGACTGATTGCTTGACTACTTTCGGTTGCAGTCGCGAGCTTATTTGTTTAGAATTAAAGTTGAGTGGTTATCCAACTTTCAGTTTTAAAGAATTCAGAATGTCCAGGTCTGGTTGTTGAGTTGAACTAGCTTCTTCAAAGTTACTTACAGTGTCAGTTGTTAAGACTGCCAAAACTGTATAATTCACACCGTTTTGTGTCAGAGTAGGAACAGAAAAGCAATGGACTTTACTAGATATGTTTCGTTTGATGATTACTTTACCGTTTGTGTGGGGGATAGAGATAACTGGACTGAAGCAGTATACATTTGTGCAGTAAACATTCAAAACCCTGCCTTTTTAGAGATTCCCACTCAACCAGTCCCTTAAGCCCTGTCTATCCAAAAACATCAGCAATGTCAATGTTTGATGATTGTCAGCAGTAGAAGTGAACTGTTAAAAAGTAAACCAGCAGTGTGTGTGTGTGTGTGTGTGTGTGTGTGTGTGTGTGTTTCAAAGATTCTGAAATTGGAAGATTCTCTGGATTTGACAGAGAAAATACAGGTTTGACATAAAGCACCAAGGCTTTCCATTTGGGTGTCAGATAAGATGTTATATTCAGAGAGGGTTAGGGAGTACTAGGGTCAGATGCCAAGCTGCATTAATGTGTCAAGATTGAGGTCAATGACAGCATCTGAACATGCACATGATAGACTGATGAAGATATGAAATATAACTGATGTAAAGAGGCCTGCGCCCACTGAATGGGCATATTGATATGTTGTAAGTAAGTATGCAGCTTTGTTGCAGAAGGAAAGCAGAAACTTATCATAAACTTTCCATATAAATGATGCAACTTCAAAAAGTTCAGAACCACAGTAGGCCTACAGCTGTAAGCTAGTGTTCACATTCAGTGTTGCTCACCTAGTTCTAGTCATTTGTTCCTGTTGCCAAGCACTGTGGCAATAGGAAGTCGCAAAAGCTCCAAGCCAGTAATGGATTGAAATCTGCAGAGATGGAAAATTTTCAATGCCGTCCAGTTTGTTGTTGAATAAAACTTAGAAACTACCAGAACTGAACCCATATGTGTATTCACATGGACTACAGAGCATATTTTTAGTTCACACACACATATGAGCCCATGGCTGCTCAAAGTAAGACCCTACCTCCACCCCATGCCATCAACATGTACACGTGCACATATGAGCGCATGGACATAAGTATATGCATGCACTCACATTTGTAACACACACATAGATGATGATCCTAGTTTATAAAGTGCCTTGAAATATTCATTATATTGTGCTTGGTGAACTACTAGAACACATGATAACACTAGCTTGTTCCTCATATTTTGTACAACATCCTGCATGTCTTTCCTGCTTATGCATATCCATGCACTTGCTCCTGGGTATGAAAATAAGTGTGTGCATTCTGTACTGTGGCAACATAATTATGTTCCTGACTTTGTCTGCACTCAGGGTGTTATGCACATACAATTGCATATAAAAATCACATTATTGGACATACACAAACTTAACTTTTCTGATAATGTTCCAGAGTATTCAGGAAGCTTAGAAGGGTGCCAGTTTTTTTAAAGCTGATGGGTGCAAGAACTTCAGTTCATATTTGTATGCAAACTCATTAATGGTAAAGTATAAAAAGATATTCTGACTTCGTTTTTGCACTCCAGTGTAGGTTGTCGAACTGAAGCAATTTCTATTTTCGCAAGAAAAAGGAAATGTTGTGCTGTAAATGTGCAATTGTGTGGGAAAATACAGGTCAATACTTCT
The DNA here is from genome assembly GCA_016801955.1 of Conus betulinus. Classification (NCBI taxonomy): domain Eukaryota; kingdom Metazoa; phylum Mollusca; class Gastropoda; order Neogastropoda; family Conidae; genus Conus; species Conus betulinus. The sequence continues at coordinate 82,568 of JADBJO010002319.1, forward strand.
CTTTGTTTGAATAAGCTCATTGAGTTATGTATTCATTTATGAATGATATGTTAAATTAAAGCATCATTTTAGGAACTAAAATTATGAAAAAATTTGAGTTTAAAGAAAAGTACCTATACATGTATCGCTCACTGCAGAAATCATAGATTGGTCAGAGGTGTTATTATTTTACAATAGGTGATTCATACTGAAAGAAATCAAGCCATATATATACTGGTCACAGGATGGATTCTGACAGGACTGGCTGATTTGAAAGCATTTTCCCTCCTCTAGATGTGGTGGTATTGTTAGACTGTTGTCGTCAACATTGTCACTGATCCCTTCATGAATAGTTTCTCTGTCTGTCCGTCTGTCTTTATTATATGTGTGTGGCAATGTCAAAGTCTGTATGACATTGTGTTTATATATGATATGAACAGTTTTCTCCATACACATTAAAGTGTTAGGGTTTTAACTCATTCAGTGCAAAGTTTGGCCTCTACAATTGTCCAAATGTCTGGGATCTGGAGATACTGTGCTCAGATTGGCCAGCAGCTTCCACAACATTTACATAAATTTAGCATGAAAAAGAAACAAAGTTAGCCAGTTAAGTTTCTGTCAGTTCCCAACAGGAAAACAAAAAGTTAGCTAGTTTCTTTTCTGTTTCCAACAGAAAAACAATAACAACAACTGATGACTCGACTTGTATAAAACTGGACAGATTATAAAGGTTGTTGCCAGTTTTTTCTTCTTTTTTGGAACCAAGTAGCAAAATCCGTAACGCAGTCACTCTCACAAAGTAGCTTACAAACTGCAGTGTTTATTTCTCCCATGAATTCAGATAGTCTGCCTCAGGCTATGACTCCTTTCGGTTTGGTCACTGCATTTTCATATCCTTTCACATGTTTCCATAGCTTTATAGCTTTAAAAAACAAAGAGGCATAGTTTTTGGTAACAAGTGTTACATGATTTAGGTAAGGAAAAAAAAATTGGAATTTGTCCAAAGTATGAAACCCTGAAAATTGAAGGTGACAGGGCTGCATATAGACTTTGTTGATATATGTGCTGGGATTTCACAACTGAATGCAGACAGGCAGCCTAGTACAGACTCTGTGAAATATCTTACAAAATGCATTTTTGTTATTGTTGACTAAATGTTATTTATATAGATCACAAATCATAACGCAAAAATTTCAGGAAACAAATACACTTTATTTAACAATTTATAGTGAATCAGAAGATCTATGCCAGTATGTCTTTAGATATCTTCTCGTTGATAAATGAAAGGATGTGTTACTTTTCCTTCTTTTAAAGTCTTGTGTATGAACTTTGTGGGTAGTATCTGCCTCTTAAAGTCTTCTTCATGAACATAGTGGGTAGTATATATTGCAGACCTTGTTATCGACCGACATAAATGTATGTGTGCAGGGATTTCCGTGGACGGTGAGGTGCCGGGGAGCATGTATACAGCGTTGCTGGATAACAAAGTCATTCAGAACCCCTTATACAGAGACAATGACGTCAAACTGGCCTGGATTGGACATGAGAACTGGACCTACACCAGAAATTTTCAATGTAACTATGATCCCCCGTTTTAAACCAGTTTCATAGTTTAAGTTTAGTTTAGGTTTCTGTCCCTCAACTCTGTGTATATCTCTCTCTCTGTCTTAATTTTTTGCTCACTGTCAGTCTTACTTTATCACTTACTTAAATCTAGAGCTGTACCAGAGATTTTGTGTTCATGGCCAATTTATAAAGCAAAGATCGAAACAATTTAGGAATGTTGCATTACTGTTCATGCTGTTCTAATTTATAATTTGATTTTGCACAGAAGATGACATTGCAAGTGCAGACTGGAATATTCACTTGTTTCAGACACTAAATTTAAGATCCACTCCATATATGGTTTAGAAATTTAAGAAAATGATCGTTTGATGCAAAAGATTAGAGAAAATTATCCTTTTTTTAAATTGAATTTTGAGGTAAGTGTCTGAAACGTAATGCTGCAAAAGGGACCTGAGAAAGACAGACTCAGATAATTTAACTCAACCAACAACATTTTCATTTGTTTAATTGACTTGTACATGTTATTTATTTAGGATTTTAAAGCAAGTGTATGTGTGTAAATTTTAGAGACTGTTTTTACACTTTGTGAATTTCTGACACATTCACATTCCATCTTGGGCATTGTACATGCATACCTGTAGTCATACATGTAATGTGAGCATGCACACACACACACACACTCACACACACACACACACACACACACACACACACACACACACACACACACACACGCACGTACACACACTCGCACACACACACACACACACACACACACACACACACACACACACACACACATGCACGCATGCACGCACGCAACACATGCACACACACACATGCACGCACGCATGCACACATGGACCAATATGTATGCTTTCCTACGTGGGTCAGTGAGCAGTGCCCTAGTCCAGTCGTCATCAGTCAGACTGGTGGCTGAGGGGGTGGACACTGTATCGACACTCTACATCAATGACCATTGGAAAGAAATCAGAAAATCTAAAGGTTCTTTTCATCTCCCAGATCCTGTCTTGATCGAAAACGATCAAATCTATAAAACAAACGAGGAGAAAGTTGAATTATTTGCTGACACTTTCGCAGCAATGAGTCAGACTGAACATCTGCCTAAAGAAGAGCAAGAACGAAGAAGAACTATTGAAAACGAAGGGAGAAACATTGAACCACATGACGATGACAACACGTTATATATTAATAAAAATCTAACAATGGAGGAGCTTCTGTACTCACTTCACCGTTTAAAATCTGGTAAAAATTGCTACAGGATTTGATCCCATTTCTTACAACATGATAAAGCATTTTCCACAATGTTTTTTTGAAAAAAAAAATTATTAGAGTTCTTCCAATTATGCTGGAAATCTGGAAAGCTGCCAATGGCTTGAAGAAAGCAACAGTTGTACCTATCCATAAACAAGGAAAATCAAAAAAAGGAAATCTTCTAATTTTCTACCCATTTCTTTGACCCCTCACATTGGAAAACTTTTTGAGAGGATAATGAAATTCAGATTAGAACATTTCCTTGAAAAGAATGGGATTTTGCCAATCTTTCAAGCTGGTTTCAGAAAAGGGAGGGGTGTCACTGATCATGTTAGTCTTTTAGCTTCACACGTCAAAAAAGCTTTGGCTAAGCAACACTCCACTTTAGCCACGTTTTTTTTATATTCATAGAGCGTACGATTCCGTTTGGCATTTTAAATTTTGTCAAGGCTCATGAAATTGGGATTAAAGGTCGTTTCCACATGTTTTTACAATCATTTTTTATCTGGGAGACGCTACAAGTAAAACTAAATGGTGTGCTGTCAAGTACAAGATATGTTAACATGGGTGTCCCTCAAGGAAGTGTAATTTCTCCAATCCTCTTCTCATTGATGCTTTATGATCTTAACCAGATTGACAAAAAGGGGCAACTTTAGCTGTTTATGCAGATGATATTGCAAATGTGGAAAAATGTAGATTGTAATTTTACAAAAAAAACAAAATCAAGCGTAATAAAATTGTTGAACAGTTTCAGTTTTTGCAGTCAGTAAACTTGTTAATTATTTGAATTCAAACGGTTTTAACCTATCAACGGACAAATCGGTTTTTTATAATATTTACAAAGAAAAATATCGATTTTGAAGGTAGGGATGCTGTAAAAGTAAAAATAGGTGATTCTTTCATTTTCCCAAGTAAGCAAGTAAAATTTCTAGGCGTTATTTTTCACTATAAACTATTCTGGTGTAAACATATAAATCATCTCGTGGAAAAGGCAAGAAAGAAAATTGCGTTACTGCGAGTCTAACTGGAATCCCTCTAATAAATTATGGATCCAATCTTATCCATGTCGCCTTAGGGACAGTTCGTTCGATTGTAAGTTATGGTCAAGAAGTATTTTTTACTGCACCAAAGACAGAGTTACATAAGTTAACTAGTATTGATTCCTTAGCATTAAAAATTGCTCTGGGGCTTCCAAGATGGCATCAATTGATATGACGTACAGAGAGGCAGGAGTTTTTTTGCCTTTAAATGAACATAGGATGCTCTGTGCTTGTAGCTACTCAGCACGAGCAAGAACAGTCCCTAACTCAGTTACCTCTGAACTTGATGAAAGCACCTACGTTTCTAGAGAGATACGGAATAAAAGGGCATATACGTCATTGTTTGATTATGTGTCTCCTCTTTTACATGCATGCGACTTTTCGTTTGACAACATTGTTAAAATAAAAACCAAATACCCTTTTCCCCCTTTGGTTGATGAAACAAGCAGATATTTTTCTATTCCTATGGTAATATTACTAAAAATGAGAATCCACTTTTGCTTCTTCTCTTGTTAAAGAATTGATTTACACTGAATATGAATCTTATCTGCATATTTTCACTGATGGTTTCAGTTTCGTGTACTTCTGAGGTTGGTGCTGCTTTCGTGATACCTTCCCTTAACATTGAAAAAAGATTTCATATCACCAAAGGTTGTTCTTTTTCACTGCCGAGTTATTTGCTCTTATGAAAGCTATTGATTTCATTCTTGATATGCAAGTCTTACCAGAAAGAATACTGATTTTGTCAGATTCCAAGTCTGCTTTAACGGCTTTACACCGTCAAAATACATCGAGTCGACCTGATCTCATCAGTGAAATTTTATTTTCAATTCACCAGTTAATGATGCGAGGTTCTAAAATAACATTATTATGGGTACCCGGTCACACTGCAATCTTCGAGGGAATGAACTGGCTGATACCTGTGCAAAAGAGGCTTCAATGTGCAAATCGAATACAGTTTTTTATGTGATATTCCTTATTCGCTTCTTGAAATAAACAATATGCTGACAAAAGCATTCAGAAGAACAGATGGATCTTACTGCCCCCCAGCAGTCATTGTATAAGTCCGCCAGGTTCTATTCCGAATCGAAATTTATTGCACAGAATACGGGTGGATGGTTGGTTAGGCAGGTTTTTTAAAACCATCTCCTTTGTGTGTCTGTGGTCAAAACCTTAATGTATCTTTTTTTTTTTTACTTGAATGTTCCATAACAAAAGCGTATTTTCAATGTCTTCATGATAAAATTTTGTCTAAAAATCTACCTTTAACATTGCATAGTGTTTTTTGTCCCAACCCAGAAAATGGGTGGAGTCTAGCCAATTTGGCTGTAAATCTGATCAAGTCTCATCCACTTGGCAGATATTTCTAACGGATTTTTTTTTTTTGTTTGTTTTTTTTTTTTTGGTTTAGTGGTCTGATGTACACGTAGAGCAAAGAATTTGTTACATGACATAGCTGTCCGACTCTCACGTGTACTAGGTCGCATTATTCCATTTACGAAACTTTGGCATAGGTTGTGCGCGCGCTAGAGAGATTATTTTGTATTATTTTCCGTTTTCTCATTAATTTATTTAGGTTTTATCCTTTTAAAATGTCAGTACAACACTATGTTAATCTGACAGTAAATGGTTTCAGTCAGTCAGTCAGTCAGTCAGTCAGTGTGTGTGTGTGTGTGTGTGTGTGTGTGTGTGTGTGTGTGCATGCAAGCATGTGCATGCATGTGCGTACATTTAAATTGGTAAGTGGAATTAATCTCTACTAAACACTAGATGCCAGAAGTAAATAAAACAGATCCTTGCCAGCTTTGGTTTGTTCCTTTGTTTTTGGTTTGAGGTTCCAAGTTATGTTTCGAATATGTTGTGAAAAAGTTCTCATTTCTGTACATATCTTGTGTGAAATGAAGGATGTCAACAGTGAATGAATGATTACTGTGCCTTGATTAATATTCATTTTATTTTAACATAGGCAAAACAGTTTAAACAGTCTTGTCAGAAGCATTATTCCAATATTTGGCTAATGTCATGTATGAATAATCAAAATCTTATGTTCAATTTCAAATTAACCGTGCTTGACTGTGTAGAACAAATGGTCGCAATCTCGGTTTGAACAGATAAAAGAAGAGGAAGTACCTGTTTTGAACTTTTTGTTGAGGAGAGCATCATGAGCAAAGAATGCAGGATTTGTAATTTTTAAGTCTGCGCCTAAGCAAAACATGATGCTATCGATAACATATGACAATTCAGGCACCAAACAAGGAAGTGCAAGTTCTTTGAATGTGCTATTTGGCTGTTGCTTTAAGTGAGTCTGTGTGTTCTCTTTTTTCTGTGTTTTTTTTTTTCCTTTTTCTGTTTTTGTTTTTGGTGTTTTTTTTTTTTTTTTTTTTAATATTTGTTTGCTGCCTTGATTTCATTCCCTCAAATACAGCTGCATGTAGACTGGAATGCACAGCGGCTTTTATTTGTGATAAGGAAACATCCAACTATTTGAAAAGAATAAGGACAAAAATTGGGATGCAGGAAAGCTGAATAGGCTGTTCAAAAAACTGTATTCTGGAATAACTTATGTGGTTTTCTTGGAGCCAGAGTAAGAGGTGAAAAAGAGTATAGAAAAGGTGAGCATCCTCATGGTGCAGTCAGGAAAATGGATGAAAACATGTAAACAGTGGTTTGTGGCGTTAAATCCATTGGCGGAGGATAATGTGATATGAAGGGCCATCCAAATGGGTCAGTGTTTAGGGAGAGAAGTACTGCACAACAAGGGAAGTCATCAATCAAATCACATCATTTCTTATCACTTGTGCTGTGTCTGGGCTACACAGATATGCGTGAGACATGCTTTCTTTGTGGTTTATATACGAATATTCTGTAGGCTTGACACAGTTTGGTCATGCTTTCTTTATGGTTTAGGTTTATGCGCAAATATTCTGCAGGCTTGACACAGTTTGGTCATGCTTTGTTTGTGGTTTATGCACAAACAGTATGTCAGCTTGAGACAGTTTGGTCACGCTTTCTTTGTGGTTTAGGTTTATGCACGGATATTCTGTAGGTTTGGGACAGTTTGGTCATGCTTTCTTTGTGGTTTATGCACAAACATGTAGGCTTGAGACAGTTTGGTCACACTTTCTTTGTGGTTTAGGTTTATGCACGAATATTCCGTAGGCTTGAGACAGTTTAGTCATGCTTTCTTTGTGGTTTATGCACAAATATTCTGTAGGTTTGAGACAGTTTGGTCATGCTTTCTTTGTGGTTTATGCACAAACATTATGTAGGCTTGAGACAGTTTGGTCACGCTTTCTTTGTGGTTTATGCACAAACATTATGTAGGCTTGAGACAGTTTGGTCACGCTTTCTTTGTGGTTTATGCACAAACATTATGTAGGCTTGAGACTGTTTGGTCATGCTTTCTTTGTGGGTCGTCCATAATGAATATGTAGGCTTGAGACAGTTGACACTTTCTTTGTGGTTCATCCACAATCAGTCACTGGTGCACTGTCCTCCCACATGAATGCAATGGATCATTTTCAGTATAAAGATGATTCTGCTTGGCGCAGTATAATAAAACATCTTCCTGATAATACCATAAGGAACGATGTTAACTGAGTACACAGAAATGATTGCGCTCACTCATGACTCGGCTATGGATACGACAGAAAAGTCAGCTTTCCTTTTGAATGCATCAGTATGTGAATGCTTAGTTATGCTTAAAACAAAGTTGAGCCAAAATATGTATTCAGGCTGGTGTTGGTGTTGGGCATACCAAAACATTTTTTGGAGTAAGGTAGAATAAGAAAATATAGTTTTTCCAATTTCTCATGAAGCTCAGGGATATCCTTCTTGAATTGTCCTGCATATCAGCCCCAGATTTCTGCTGCCACCACCCGTTGGTATCAAGTTGTCAAGAGGGAACCCTTTTTCTGTTTTGTTTTCAGCTGGCATTATTACTACTTCACTGATTTTTGACCAGACTATTGTTGAAAATGCTTCTCCTTTCTAGCGTCCTTATTGAAACTTTTCTAGGCCAGGAGAACTACCTCAGTAACTAACAACATGCATCATCATCAAAAACTTCATCAGTGTAAACTGAATCAACTTCTATGCTGATTCCACCGGGTAACAACTCAATCAGCGTGAAGTTCCAGTCGGCGACGGACTACGCCACCAAGCAGGCCGGGAGCTATCCCTACGCGGTGCCCCCTAACTGTACGGTGCCGGTGCAACATGGGGAGTGCCATGTCAACTTCATCCGCAAGGAGCAGTGCTCCTTCTCCTGGGACTGGGGGCCCTCCTTCCCCCCAGGGAATCTGGTGAGTGTATGGCTGGAAACGCAATGGGGCTGCCTTTGTCGTGGGATTCAAAACAAGTCCTAACATTAATGCAAAAATCACACCAACGATGACTCTCAGTGTTTCTAACTGTGGAATGAAGAGAGAGAGAGGAAGCTGATGAATGTGTGTTTGTTTTGTTTGTGTGTGTCAGTGTGTGTGTGTGTGAGAGGGGAGGGGTTAGTGCATATCTTGAATCCATTACTGTGCAAGTGCAAGCATATCCACTATGCCTTTGACCATAAATTCCTTTATTGTTTTACAACAATATAGGTTTTTTTTTTTTTTTTTTTTTTTTTTTTTGCATGAGCAACAATAAAGTTTTTTTTACATGTGAGATTTGAAACTTTTTCAGTTTGCCATCATTGATTATGTAGAGCATAGCTGGATGATAATGTGTGCATTTGGATTGATCCTGAAAGTACAGCCTCAGTTTTGATTTTGTTTGTGTGGAGATCAGTTTCTGAGTGTGCTTATTTTTGTTAACCAGTAATTGAATTGGCTTTTTTCTTTTTTGAGGGGGGGAAGGAGAGAGTAAATTTTTCTGATAATTATAATATCTATCATAGTGTAAGCTGTTTTAGCCCTTAGGTTTATGTTTATTACATTAATCAGAGGTTGATGTTACTGACTGGCCTGGGTATACACAAGAACAGCCTGATCTAAAAAGGAGATGCAGAGACTGTTATTCATGTTTGTTAAGTGCAACTGGGGGTGATTGAGCAACTTTCTCTGTGTGTGTGAAGTATTTATTTCATGTAGAGGGCATAATGATGATGCAATTTTGTTTTGTTTTTTAAGGCAGCTTCTCATCATTAGCTTGGGTAAAATTTGATAGTTGTAAACTTCAGTGAGAAGTGACAACACCATTCATATTTTCTCCTGGTAGTAAGTTGTACTTTCTGTAGATTTTGTGCATACAATAATCAGAATTTATTATTAGAGCTGATTTTACACAGTAACAAATAGATTTTGGATTAGCAGAATTTGTTAAAGACCCAAATTTCACAAAGTGACAGATACACATTCCTTTTTTTTTTTTTTTTTTTTTTTTTTTTACTGTGAGGGTCAGTCTCTGTCATAATGAGCACTGATGAAAACATGCCAGTCACTTCACCTTTCATAGTCTGAATGATTTTTTTTTTTGTTGTTTTTTTTTTTTAGTTTAGAATTCTTGATTAAGATGTTTGGGGGCGGAAAAAAGCAACGAAATTTGTGATACGTGTGCAGGAAGCCCATGTACATTGAAGCCTTTGATTCCACTGTGTTGGACACGGTCACTGTGGAAGTTGTTCCAGGTTGGTTTTATTGTGGTGGTATTTATGTGCATTTCTGTTTTTATTAATATGCTTATTAGCAAGCATAGAGTTTGACTCTGTGTGTGTGTGTGTGTGTGTGTGTGTGTGTGTGTGTGTGTGTGTGTGTGTGTGCACCACAGTAAAATGTGTGTGCAAAGAGAATCATTTGACTCAATATAGTTTTACCAAAGACAAATTTGCAGATTTTTTTTTTCTTGTCTGTAAGTCTGATAAAGAAGTCGGCAGTTTTTAGAGAACATTTCATTAAGACAATAGATTTCAGTTTTAAGATGGTTCAGTATGGTGTGAGTGCAAAGCAAAAAATGTGAGCCAAAAAATGTTTCATTTGATAACTGATGCCTGTGACAGATTACTGTGTTCTTTGTGTTTCATTTCCTAAAGGATTTTCTGTCTGCATTCAGTTCCCAGGTAGACAGCACATACTTTCACCATACTTACATTGACAGTGTTTCCCAATGTCCAACGCAGATGGGGAGGGATGGGCGCTGAGAACCAGAAGTGTCTTCAGCGTGAGCGGCAGTGGCTCTGTCAACGGTCAGCTGAAAATTGCTGTGGATGGCACGCCGATCTCCGAGACACACCCAGTGACCTTGACGACCTCCGACAGCCAAGCCTTTTTCAATGTGTCTGTGCCTCAGGCAGTTTTTCTGTGTCTTATTTCATCATTTTTTTAACGAAGATCCTTTTTTATGCCTTTTTAAAATTTCTTTACAGTCAGCTTTTTGGTTGGCTTTTGTAGCCCGTATGATGAGAAAGTCTTTCATCCTTATTCTTTTTCGTCTCCTACCAAGCCAAATCTGTGTATGCAGTTTTTATATCTCTTTGGTCTCTCTGGAAAAGTTACGCTCATGTTCTATCAGTAGTCTCTGGAACCTAAAATCAAGCACTCCAGGAAGTCGGCTTATCCCCTGTCAACAGAGTCTTAAACCAAGCAGTCCTGTAAAATTTCTCACCTCTTGTCAACAACAATCTGTGGAACCTAAAGCCTAGCACTTACAGTTGTGCTCATCTCCCGTCAACGGTCTCTGGAAGTGGAACCTAGTCTGTTGGCAGGGATATAAGAGTGAGACTATTTGCCCATGTACTTTTTCAATTTTGCATTCATATGCCCACCACTCTAGACACATGTACTTGTGTATATTGGCATGCATGTCTAATGGCTGAGGTGTATGGAAAATGGCAAAAAGTATTTTTGAAAAATCAGATTAAATTTGCAGGGAAGCAAGCTGTTTGATGCAGAAAAAGCGTGTATGGACAAACCAAAAAATCCCAGTTATGATCTGCTTTTTGGTTGAAATGTGGTCCAGCAACACAAGTGACTAGTGAAATTTTCAATGTGATTATCAAGAATGGAGAAGTTTGCATGTTTTTACTAGCAATGTGTGAGCTAGGGATCAAAACTTTTTCTAGCCTGCCAAAGTTTTCACTAGCCTGAAATGTGAAAGTGTAATCAGATCCTTTTTTTTCCTTTAAACCGATATATATCGCTAAGATTTATGGCACGCAAAGAAATCCCAGCTAAAGAATTTGTATTCTCACTAAGCAAAGTTATTGTTAGAATTATCACAAATTAATTGTCCAGTGCAGATGACATTATGCTGTTTATCACCATTTACCTCTCCAATCTAACAATATCGAGTACAGACTATTTTGCCCCTGTAAATATCTGTGATGCCAGTAGGATTGTAATAACTATGTTAGTTTCATGTGCAGCAAATAAAAATTAAGAAGTTGACAGCCATTTCAGAATAAAATTAGAACTTGAAGGTGTCAAAACTTCTCAGAGATACTGACAGCAAATTCCAGTTTGGCTGAATTTGACCAGGTGACTGAATTTGTCCAGCCCTGATAACTCTTAGGAATTAGTCGTTGACAGTTAATCAGATAATAGCTTGATCATTAATCCTCAACTTGGCAGCATATCACCCTTTACCAATCCGGCATTTTCAAATAATAGCATGAGAATCTGTTCATTACTTTTTTCTTTGCTGTCTTACCTTTTGAGCCCTTTCGATGGCATTGAAAGCCACTTATTCTTGGATCTTCCCATGGCAGCTCCAGCACTAACTCCACCGTGAGCAGTCAGTTTAGGTTGTCATGAGACACCTCACCAGAGAAACCCCATATTTTGGGTGCCATGTTTCAGACTTTGGGTGAAGACAGCCTATTAGAAAGAAGCAGAAAAGTCTTCTTTGAGATTTGCAAAATTTTGTGTTCAGTAAAGGTGTGGGAAGGTTCTCTGGCCTTTCCAACAGTAGGGGCTCTACTTTGCAGGCTTAGACTGGATATTTCACATACACAAAATCTGAAAATTATCTTTGAGAGGAGTGGATGATAGTGGGCAAACTCCTTTCAGCATTACTCTCTTGAAGGCCTATTTTCTTTTTCTTTTTAATCATGTCGTTATCAAAGGAGAATTAATTGACGTATGTGAAGTGGAAAAAAAAAAAAAACATTGTTCAGACTGGTCCAAAATCAGTTTCATCATTATCAGAACTATCTTTCCTGCCGCAGTTTTAACTCTCTGGTTTGGCATGTCAGCAGGTGAATACAGTTTACCAAAATTTGAGTGAAACAAGGTGTGTTCAGCGCTCAGGTCGAGCATGTACAAGAGTGGAAGTGATTTTGGCTCATCAAGTGTAACGATCAAGGAAGCAAGATCACATTTGAATTAAGAAAATTGGGCACATTGTCATCTGGTGGAAGTCCCCTCTCCAGGTTTTTTACAAACATCAAAAGACCGAATCATACACATACACACACACACACACACCTTCCCCTTATCTCCTCGTTTGTACTCTCCAGCATGGGAAATTTGGAGAACTGTTCTCAGGCATGCAGAATTTTTTAGCACCAGTTTTCCATCATTTTTTTTTTAAGGCATGAACTTGTTGTGGTGTGTGTCACCTCATGTGTACTGTTGCTGACTCCGGTGGTGTACAATGGTGTCCGTTGTGGTTCATCATATTCAAAACCCCACCTACTACTGCCAGCAATAATTGCTAAACAGCTGAGTATGAGTAAGCATCTCAGTCTGGAGAGTGCCACTTCATTCTTCCAGTGACGATCTCCATGAACTTGCCCAAACTGAAATGAAAACTTTTTTTCATAAGCTGGATGTGAAAGGTCCATGGTCATTGCTTGGCTGTTTCTGTGTGTTCATCATGATCTTCATCATTGCCTGGCTGTTTCTGTGTGTTTGTCATGATCTTCATCATTGCCTGGCTGTTTATGTGTGTTCGTCATGATCTTCATCATTGCCTGGCTGTTCCTGTGTGTTCATCATGATCTTCATCATTGTCTGGCTGTTCCTGTGTGTTCATCATGGTCTTCATCATTGCCTGGCTGTTTCTGTGTGTTCGTCATCTTCATCATGGCCTGGCTGTTCCTGTGTGTTCATCATGATCTTCATCATCATTGCCTGGCTGTTTCTGTGTGTTCATCATGTCTTCATCGTGGGCGGTGTATGGTGTTGCAGAGCACGAATGTGAAGCGATGGTGGCCAAATGGTTACGGCTCACAGACGCTGTACACCGTATACTTTATTTTCACCTCAGACAGTGGAGAGATCACCTCTCAAACCAAGCGTATCGGATTCCGCACCATTGAACTGGTGCAGGACCCAGTTTCATCTGATCCTAAACAAGGTGAGTGTGATAGTTGAATGCACAGTAGTTTTTTTTGTTGTTGTTGTTGTTGATAAGATTTTGATGCTTTACATATTTGTGTCTTTGTTGGTAGGCAGCAGCATGTTAGGGATAGGGAGGTGATTTGTGTACATGTGTGTGTGGGGGTGCAGAAAGTATGTGGGTTGGATATAAGAAAACTAACGGTTGTAGCTACATGACGGTATTAGTTGCTGCAGCTTTGGCGATGCTTAATGGCTCGGAAATTTCATATGGAACCTTATGGCATCTTACCAGGTCATCCTATGTGATTTTCTCTCTTTTTTTCCCCCCCCCTGTTTTATAGTTCATGCTTCCCCATAGGCATTATCCCCCTCCCTGGTCATTCCTGCAGCCCCATACACGGCTAGTTCCAGAGTTATTGCATCACATTCCCCAGTGTCTGCAGTCCACAGGGGCTGTCACTATCATGTCATGAAACGGTTCGTCAGGGGAGATTAGTAACACTCTTGTCCATCCGCTTGCATGTTGTTCAGAGGTGTGTCGTTTTCTGGTTTGTTTCTGTTAGGACAAAAATTGAGCCTTCTTTCTGTGGATGCATTGAACATGAAGTAGTACTGCAGCATGAACTGTCATACATTAAATGTGTTAAACATGAAATCACGTCGATCATAATCTTAAATGGGTTGACTTAATGTAGTCTCTACCAACATGAAAGCGTTTATCCTATGTCATACCATTTGGTAAGACGCAATCCAACTGTACCTTTGTCTGGAGCTGGACCACAATTGCAGATTGTATCTGCATGAAATTCACACGTTTGAGAAGTGGATGACCCACAGATTACACTGTGTTAGTGTGCTGATAATCTTTTGGTGCACCGTCTTCCCCATGGTCATAGTGCAAGGGAAATAACTTTTTGAGAAAAACCTGTGTAGTATTGTTCCTTTCATATAGTTTTAAACATAACATGAAGCAACTGGCATAAGAAATATACACAAGCACACTCGTGAACAAAACACACATGTGCATGTGGGTTTTTTTTTTGTTCTCAGCTACTTGCTTCTTTTGGCACAGCTAGCAACAAACCTGATCAATTTCCTGGACCTTCAGATGAACACTTTAATTAAACAAGGTGCTGTTTAACTCTCTCTGGCCGAGGGCGGCACCACAGCACAAGTCCCTGCCGCCGCAGCTCGCGCACGTGCGCTCAGTCCCTGCTGACGCGCATATTTCGCTACTTTTTAATTTTTTTTTTACGGTAGCCAGACAACAACTGACAGTGTTGTGTTAGGTGTCATAGGAAAGAACAAACACTCAACTAATCGAACATGGTAATATCGAATCATTTACTTTCAATGTGTAAACACGACTGTGCGCTGAAAAAACATGTCTGACAAGTAAAAAAAATTCTTTGTTTGCATTCTATTCCATTCTTTTACAACACCAAATCAGGAGATAAAGGGACAAAAAAACATTCAAATCTTACCTTACAAATCATCCAGGAGTCATCACGTAATCCATTGAAAAAAACAAAAAACAAAAACAAACTTCCATGAGTTTTTCCGGAAAGATCAATACACTACGCGCACTGTTCTGTTTCACAGTCATGTTGATATTTGGCCGATGGAGTGTTTCTTTTCACTGGATGAACGATTCAGTGGGTGTAAGTTTCTAAAGTACCCTGGTACAAAGACTACTGTTGATAAAAACGCAATAATACACCATAAAAATAAAAGAAAAAAGATGAAAATAGCTGATCATGACGCAAGTTATATACAGCGCTTGTACCTGACACACCGACTTTCAAACACTGGTTGTCGCATTTATCACACAGCAGCATGATTTTCTTGTAGTAACACCCACAAAAAGCCGTATATTGACACTGGCCGTAAAAAAAAAAATGATCACACAGCATTTTTTTTTTGTGCTTGTAAAAAAAAAAAACAACAAAAACAAAAAAACAAATGGAGAACTCCAGGTACACATTCATTTGATTCACAAAACCTATAGTATATACACAGACGATTGAACACATGTTGTACATGCTGATCACACAGCCGTACACAAAACTTATGGTGGTATATACACAGACTATTGAACACGTGTTGTACACGCTGATCACACAGCTGCACACAAAACCTATGGCGGTATATACACAGACTATTGAACACGTGTTGTACACACTGATCACACAGCCGCATAGTTCTTTGTTTGTATGAAAAACTCAAAGAAGCAAGGTGCTGCACACAGTCCGTTTCCGCAGTCAGGACACCAGTACTTGGATCTCTTCATGCTCTTCCTGATCTGGTCCCCGGGGGAAATGCCACTTGATCTCTGCTTGGCATAGCACACCACTTGATCTCTGCTTGGTGGTAGCAGCTCAGCTTACGTGGCACACCATTCCTTCCAGTGGCAGGCAGCAGAGCAGGAAAATGACGACCGGACATCCTGGTCAAAGGTAGTCAGGGACCACCGCCGGCATGTTCGGGAACCTCGATGTCTCTGACGGTGGGAAGGTCCATCAGGAGAGATCTCACCACTCGGTCTAAGGGCATCTTCTTTCGACCATGGCTTTTCCTGTGCTTGTTCAGGATAATCATAGTCTGGATTGTGCACAGTGTAAGCAGATGGAAAAAGGGCTTCTTCCACCATTTCAGGGTCTTCCTATGCATGGGGAAGTAGGCCACCAGTTGGTCACTGTGATCAACTCCAGCCATGTGCTTGATGTATTCAATGACCGATTTGGGTTTCACCTTTTCCTCAAATCAGCATTGAACTCTCTCCATCTGTGGCCTGTGCAGGGTGGATAGTGTGAAGAGATTTTTTTTTTGTCTTTCCAGTGGGTAGCAACCACCTGTCCCCGGCGACGGTAGTCCATCTGGCCTCTCTCCATGGTGGTTGCCAAGGTCAGGAGGCATGCCCACTCTGTTCCTTCGTACAGTGCCGCAGACCATGGTGCCCTGTCTTGCCAGCGACGAACATATCTTCTGCTCACAGTAATAATTGTCAATATATAGATGGTGTCCTCTGTTCACCAATGGACTGATGAGTCGCGTAACCACGTCATACGGTTTGTTGCTCAGACGTTTGTCACTGCAAAACATCTCGAACCTATATACGTAGCCCGATTTGCTTTCACAGAGTTCGTAGAACTTGAACCCCCACTTCGTCGGCTTGTCCTTCATATAGACTTTGAAGCGGGAGCGTCCTTTGAAAGGGCACATAGCCTCGTCAATACAGATCTCCTTGCTGGGCTTGTACACCTCTTGAAATTTCTTTTGCAAGTGGTTGACAAACGGCCGAATTTTGTGGATCGGATCATGATCCTCTTGGCCATAGGGCACGTACTGGGCGTTGTCACTGATGTGAAGAAAGCCGAGGATGGCCTTGAATCGATCTCTTGTCATGATCTGGCCAGCGTACGTTGTGTGGAGAGTCGGGTCAGTTGTCCAGTAGTCCGCTATTTGGGGCTTGTTGAAATGCCCATGTGTAGACAAATAGCCAAAAAATTGAGAATGTGCCTCTGTTACTTTTTTTCCACGTGGCATAAACACACTTTGGAGTCAATGGACCCATTTGTAGCTTCTCCTCAATACATGACTTGGCGTATCTGTTGGTTTCCTTTTTTATTTTTTTTATGAGAATGTTGTCAATGAACAGCTGGTATACGTCAATAGGCTGAGGGTCAGTTCCAAGGTCTGGCTGAATTCCAACTTGTCCTGACACAGAAAAAAAAGAAACATATATACCATACTGCTCGACACGATGCTAAAAACATACATATATAAAGCAGTTTTGTCATTCAGCGATCAGAGATATCATTCACACACACACACACACACACACACACACACACACACACACACACACACACACACACACGCGCGCGCGCGCACACGGACACACACACACACACACAATGTATATATAAGTGAATGTGCAAACACGCATATCCACTGTGCGCGCGCGCGTGCAGACACACACACACACAAACATACACACGCACACACACACACACGCGCGCGCATGCATGCACGCACGTCCGTGCGTGCGAACATAATCATACTAACACACACACACATACACACACGCACACATAAAACATACACACAAAACACACGCGCGTGCGCACACACAACACACACACACACACACACACACACACACACACACACACACACACACACACACACACACACACACACACACACACACACACACAAAGCGTGCGCGTGTGAGCGCAAGCATGCATACAGATATGAACTAATGCATGCGCGAGGGGAAACAGGAAAGGTTTACCTGTGAATTCAGGAATTGCTGGAAAATTGGCAGGCACATGGTGCACCCACTCCTCGTTTTCAGCTTGGACAGGTGGCTCCTCGTCTACGTCAGTGTCCATGTAGTAAGCTTTGTCATCCTGTTGATCCGCTTCATAGTCGTAATTGACAGTTTGATCGCTGTCAGAATCCGAATCAAACAGGGTAAGCAACATCGCCATTGTTTGCATTGGCTGTGTTTTGACTGTTTGAGTCCGAATGATCCGAATTGGCTTCATCAGCGACCACGTGCGATGCGGCGGCGTCTGCTGTAAATGATGTTGATTCATCCTCATCTGAATCATTATTTTCGGCTGCATCTTCAAACAACTCGATTTCCTCCTCTCTTTCAGAGTTGTCTGTCTCACAATCACTACCCTCCTCATCAGATCCGCTTTGTAAGATTATTTCCAGCGCTTCGTTTAGCGAGAAGTTGCTGCCCCCCCCCTCGCCTGACCGACATTTTTACTGCAACAGGAAATGCCACGTGTGCGCGCTCTTAGCGGGAAAGCCCGGTGCCGCCAGTCTCTTTGTTTCAAAAGCTTCTGGGGTCAGCCAAGTTCACGATAGAGCACTGAAAAAAAAAGGTCTACAACTCGCTAAGACATCCCCAAGACTAGTTACAGGGCTTATTTCCCTTAGACCATTTCATGGAAAGGTAGGAATTTTTTGTGTTCCTGTCGTCTGATAGTGGATGACACGGCAGAATGTACTGTCTGTCTGTCATCCTGACTCGGACGACGCGGGCTCCAGGGAAAGAAATCCGGTCGTCCACTATTGGACGACATGGCTGGTAAAGGTTAAAAAAAAGTACAAAGCCTCCCCTCCATATCCAGCCTGCAATAAATTTTGCATATAATGTACAAATCTAGTTGTGGGTGCAGTTTAATGTGCGCATGTTTGATTTTGGTTTTTTTAAATTTTTTTTAGAGTATTACCAACCATTGTGGTGTCTCTGTACTGTGAAGATCATATCGATTTGAACGTCTGCATCGATTCACCCACATCTTGGTCACCTGTAATTGATAAGTTTGAACTGATCACTAGCACATGTGTAAGGACAGTTGTCTGTGTCACTGTTACTTTAGCAGCATCTTAGCTGCAATGTTTTTCCACCAGCCTTGTTAAATGCACTTTTTTTTTCCTTGTCACATTCTGTCAGTCCCACACAAGACAACTTTTGAAAAGGAGAAACTTAAAGTCTTGCTCCTGGTAATGTACATCGCAGTTGGCATATGCAAGAGCTAAGGTACAGGAAACTAAATTGTCTTGATGCAGAACCTTTCCAAAATATCACTCGAGGAAGCAAAATGGTCACACTCCACAAGCATATTGATAATCAAAGAGCAGTGAAGGACAGTCAATTGTGTTGGTTAAATTAATCCTACTGGGGGAAAAAAATTAGGAAGACAGTAAAAAGTTTGAATTACATTGAAGTTCTTTGCTCTACTTACAATCAAAATTATGTACACACGCATGCACGCATACGCACACACACACACACACACACACACACACACACACATCCATCCATGCACACATACACACACACGCGCTCTTTTTACACGCGCACACACACACACACACACACACACACACACACACACACACTCCTGAACAGCAAACCTTTTACGCTTCTGCTATGTTTTCACAGGTCTGACCTTTTACTTCCGTGTTAATGGGTTCCCCATCTTCTTCAAGGGGTCAAACTGGATCCCAGCGGACAGTTTTCAGGAGCGCATCACCAAGGACAGGATTCGAACCTTACTGCAGTCTGCTGTGGACGCCCACATGAACTGCATGAGGGTGTGGGGAGGAGGGGTGAGTTCTGGGTGGAGTCGGGGGAAAATGGGTGAGGGGGCGTAGATGCCTGGATCATGTGTGTCAGTATGTGTGTGTGAGAGTGAGTGAGCAAGAAAGAGTATGTGTGTCATTGTGTGTGTGTGTGTGTGTGTGAGTGAGAAAGAGATTGTGTGTGTCATTGTCAGGAAGAAAGGTGGCAGAGTGGTTAAGATGTTTGCCTGCCAATCCAACGTGTGAGAAGAGTGTGGGTTCGAGCCCTGCCTTTCTCGCCCTTTCTTTCCCAGTTTGAATGACAAATCGAACTGAACATCAAGTCCATCGGATGGGGACTATAAGCGAGTCGGACCCGTGTGCCTTCCTGGCCCCCTGCACACGTTAAAGAACCCATGGCAGTTGAAAATGAAAAGAGCAGGGGATACCCCGCTGCCCTGGCAAAATTGATGCAGATTGAAGATAGCCGCCTGGTATTTCTTGCCAAGCCACAAAAATTGTGTCACTTATTGTGTGCCATCGTGTACTGGTGGAAATGGAGGACACGTATAAACATCGCATGCATCCTATGTGAGAAACTGGAAGGATAAATGAAAATGAGTGACTGATATTTGAATGGTACGGGAAACAACTGAATGAACGCCAGTAGGTTGCTCTTCGGCTGGCTCTACCTGGGTAGGCAGCCCGTTGAGTGAGTGAGGTAGTATGTTTATTGTAAAGCGCTTAGAGCTTGGTCTGTGACCGAGGATAGGCGCTATATAAATACCCAATATAATATAATAATAATGATTGTGTGTGTGTGTGAGTGAGGAAGAGATGTGTGCATGTGTGAGTGAGCGAGCGAGAAAGAGTATGCGTGTCATAGTGTGTGTATGTATGTGTGTGAGTGAGTGAGAAAGAGATTATGTGTGCTGTTGAGAGAAAGATTGTGTGTTATTGTGAGTGAGATAAAGAAAGATTATATGTGTATATCGTTGTGAGAGAGTTGATAGATTATCCGAGTCTTATTGTATGTAGGAGAGAAATAAAATGAATGGATGTGTAATTTGTGCGTGTGTGAGAGTGGGAGATTTGAGAAAGAATATATCTGTAATTTTGTGTGTGTATGTGAAGGAAAGAAAAAAGACAATCTTGAGAAAGAAGTTAAATGTAAGCGTGTGCGTGTATGTGTGTGTGTGTGCGCGCGCGCGAGCGCACGCATATGTGTGAGTATTAGAGAGATGGAAGTTATAAAAAAGAGGGATACATTATAATTATGTGTGTGTCATTGTGAATGTGAAAGAGATTGTATGTGTATCATTGTGAGAGAGCAAGAGTTTGTGTGTGTCATTATGTGTGCGAGTGATATTGATGTCGTTTGATTGCCTTGTTAAAGAGAGATTTTGCTTCTGGAGGAAAAGAGGGAATTCATGTTTATGCATGTGTTATTGTGAGTGAGAGCAAAATTATGTATGTGTATGTGGCATTTCAAATGAAAAAGAGATTATACATTTGTGTGTGTCATTCTTAGTGATAAATAGATCCTGTGTTTGCTGTCCTGAGAAAGGCAGGGAAGTGAACTTTTTGTTTATGTAGTTGTCAAAAAGAAAATACATTAGACAGAACTCTCCACAGGTATAAGTGAGTCTTTTTTTTTTTAGTGTCAGCCGACCCTCTCCTGCCAGTGGAGGAAGAATGTAGTGTTGTTCGGCGCTGTCCATGACCCTTTTCCTCCTGTTTTCATCTTTGCTGAGCTTTATGGGTGGTCTGGATAAGATAGTAGAAGAAGATCCTGTGTGCAACATGCACGTTCAGAGAACAAAAACATTATTCCCATAATCAGGGCACTGTAGATCTGCCACTACAGAAGTAGAGGTATGAACAACAATGGGTGCTCACATCAGAGCATTTATCGCACCACTTCACTGGGCAAAGGGGGAATGTTTAGAGGTGCCCATCTCCTCTCCAAATATCCTGGTGCATGCTTAGAAGAAAAAGATACACACTGAAGGTGCGGGTAGGACCCCAGAGAAGTACTGTCCCTCGACTGCTGAACAGACCAGCTGGGAGCAATCCTGCATGGTTGATCTTCTTGCCTGTGTATACCCCAAAAGGGCCACTAGCAGATTTTCACGTAGGCTGACCTAGCAGATAAAATGAATTCCTGTTTTGCATTTTTCCTGCTTCGAGCTCCAGGGGCTCAAAGCTATGGCTCTCCCGATTGAGAAGCAAGAGTTGTATGTTACATGAGTGCTCATTGTCTGCATGTAAAGGAATGCACGGTAGGGAGAGAGTGGTGATCACCGACAAAATTACGTAGAAAGATTCACTTCAACAGCTGTGTGAAATAACAACCACCATGCCAAAGCCAAAAAGTGAAAAGGGTCAGAGTGCGTTATGGCAGCGCCGTTTCTTACGATAACAGCCTGGAGGTTTCTCATTATTTACTGCCTAAACAAAGGCTTTCTTTTTTTTACTGGCCTGACAATGCTATTGGTAATCAGGCTGCTGCCGAAAAAAAAAAAAGTGCAAAGGGTTCAGTGCTTGTAATCTTCCTCAGGACCCACAAACATCCAACTTCTGTGCTGATGAGAGAAGAAACATTGTGTAGCTACTTAGAGCTACTTTGAGGATACAGATTGTAGAGAGAGAAAAAAATTGTATAGCTACTAAGAACTACTTTGAGGATACCGATTGTAGACGGAAGAAACATTGTATAACTACTTTAGAGCTACTTTGAGGATACCGATTGTAGAGAGAAGAAACATTGTATAGCTACTTTAGAGCTACTTTGTGGATACAGGTTGTCAAGAGAAGAAACATTATATAGCTACTTAGAGCTACTTTGTGGATACAGATTGTAGAGAGAAGAAACATTGTATAGCTGCTTAGAGCCACTTTGTGGATACAGATTGTAGAGAGAAGAAACATTGTATAGCTGCTTAGAGCCACTTTGTGGATACAGATTTTCTCTGAACGTGCAGGCTGCAGCATTGCTTCTTTCCTTTGCAGGGAGGGTACACATGTTCTAATTATAGACCCCGATCCATTGGATGTGGCTATAAAAGGTCTACTCTTGCGAAAGGAAAGTAATTTGTTGAAAATAGATCTTCATGTGATGTTAATGCAGTATGGAGCTCATTTTGTAAAAAAAAGAAAGTTTGCTATGTAGACTTATTGAATGAAAGACTGCTTTCGCTTACCTGTTCAAGCCCAGCACCCTGGATGAGAAACTGTGCCATCACTTGTGTGGCTGCCTAAAGTTGTGAAATTTTAACACAGTTGATAAAGATTTTAACTAAAAATAGGCTTATCATTTTTGTTCAGTGTGTTACCAAAGGTATTCCAGTCGCAAAAGGCTGCTAGAAACAACAGTTAAATCTGTAGCGCTTACTGGGATTCTCATAAATACTAGCACCTGCCTAGGATAGCCTTTGGAGTTCCACAAAATGGGCAACCGATGACTACCACTGAAAATGCCTTTGTCTTTGCCAGAATCTCTTCGTTGACTCAGTCGAAAGATTTTTTTTTTTTTTGTCGGTGTCTGTTGTGATAGTCACTGCCAGATCAATCAGAGAAGTTAAGCAGTGCCAAGATTCGGCTGATTACTTCCCTTATCCTTGATTATGGGTGAAAAGGCCCACTTCGATGGATCGTTAGGGCTTGATCGAAAATGATTCAAGTGTTCATTTTTACTGTTTATTTTTGAAGTTATGCTATATATATCCGGTAAAGCTAACAGACTGTTGCCAGTCTTGAGAGTGGACCTTTAAATGCTGCAAGGAACCAATCTGAAACGTTAGTGATAATGCACCAACGAAAAACGTAGACAAATGAATCACAAGACAAAACATGATGCATGCATTTCGACGTCTTAGGTCTTCTTCAGGCAAGACACAAAACGCTTAGGACAACAAAAATGAACGAGCAATCACTTATCTTCATCCAGTTCAGAGCAAGATAGGCGTTTACAGGAACCGGCTTCTGGTCTAAGAGTGTGTGTGTGTGTGTGTGTGTGTGTGTGTGTGTGTGTGTGTGATTTATGAACAATGCAGGTGTTTGAGTCGGAGGACTTCTATATGACTGACGGATGAGATGGGGATCCTGATCTGGCAAGACCTGATGTTCTCGGTGGCCATGTACCCGACAGACAGCCCCTTTCTGGACACTGTGACCCAGGAGGTTCGCCACCAGGTCAGCATATCCACCTCCATACAACCTGCACACACAATATGGATTCATTTGCTTCTCCATGTGCGCACGCATGCACTCACGCACACATACAGACACGCACGCGCGCACACACACACACACACACACACACACACACACACACACACACACACACACACACACACACAGAGTCTTATGCAAACATGCACACACGCACACAAACATACATACACACACACACACACACACACACACACACACAGAGGCTTATGCGGGCGTGGACATACACACACACACACACACTCGCACACACACACGCACACACACACACTCTCTCTCTCTCTCTCTCTCACTCACATACACAGGGAGAGGCTTATGCAAGCGTGTACACTCTCTCTCTCTCTCTCTCACACACACACACACACACACACACACACACACACACACACACTCTCTCTCTCTCTCTCTCTCTCTCTCTCTCTCTCTCTCTCTGTCACATACACAGGGAGAGGCTTATGCAAGCATGTACACACACACACATACACATGCACGCACACACTCTCATATATGAGAACAGATTTTAACAAACTTGTGACTGCGTGTAAAACAGCAGTTTGACTGCTTCATTGTGAAACTTGCTGTCATATAAACGATTAATGATACTCAGTTCTTGAAGTATTGGAGTGCATGAAATTGCTAGTGTCCATTTTATTATTGCGGTTATTGTTTTATGATTTACTGTTATTTTAGACTTGTGTATAAAAAAATCACCAAATTTAATGTAGATAGATGTTAAACTGTAGACCTACAACACACACACACACACACACACACACACACACTCTCTCTCTCATTCATTTATTCATTCATCCAGTGCCATTGTATATTGATAATCAGCTGACTGAAAGAAAAAAGGACTTTTACAGTTCAAGTAAACATGTGATTTTCATGTTTGCTTACTCCCAAATCTGTGACTCGGCGAAAGTGCAGCTATCATCAAGTCTGTCATTTCAGAACAGTTACTTGGTTATGGAAGATTGCATAATGCATCACTTAGAATGGGTAAATCAACGGCAGGGGTAAATGCAGGTTATTTTCACCATTTCAGGTTCGCAGATTGATGCATCGGCCATCGATTTTATTATGGGCTGGAAGCAATGAAAATGAAAAGGCTTTGAGAGAAAACTGGTGAGTAGCTGCTTTTTTTTTCTTTTCTTTTTATTATTTTTAATTTCTAGCAGGGCAGGGGATGGGGGGATGTTTAAGATTTATTAGGTGAAACATTCTCTGTGAAAAAAAAAAAACAAGTATTTTGAGCGTGTATCTTACATTTTTGCCTACAAGTATATGTATGTTTTGTGTGTATGTGTATTTATGTATTTTATGTATGTTTGTGCATGCATGTATGTTCCCAAGCTTTCAACATCATACAAGTCGATTTTTTCTTTATCACATCCATTTTTAGGGAGTCAGACTGGAATTTCTTTAAAAATGTATTTATTATGGGTAATAATACCCCCACCACTGTATGTATGTTATGCTGTAAATAAAGATTGAAATAACCTGCATATACTTTGTGTAAGCAAGTGAGGTAATGCTGTTGCAGATGTTCACATTGTTGTTCATTTTTATATGAATAGAATATTAGAGCATAGATCATATACACCACATTACTAGTAGACACTGTCATGTTTCTATTGAATTGTGTTTCAGTAAACTGATGATCAGGTGAAACTACTCTTACATGCAGAAACTACTCTTACATGCAGATATCACTGTTGTCTCCTATGCACTAGCACAGTGTTCTTTTGGATAATGAAAAAAAAAAAAAGCCGTTCCACTTTCTCAAAATGTCTGCATCATTATTTGATTATAGTGCATAAGTGATTCACAAAGTGTGCATCAGCAGGATCCATTTGTGTGTGTTCGTGTGAGTGCGTAGAAGTTATGAACATTAAAGACCTATCCTACAAAAAGTGGTGTGGAAAAAATCCGCCTGGATAGGGTCTGCTTTTGTGTGTCACTTGACCACACCATCGGCTACGGCAGTGCCAACAAGAAGTTTTTGTTCGCATACTCCAAAAACTTTGTACATGCTCAAGCACCAAAGTATGAAAAGTCCTCTGACTAAAGTCAGTTGAACAATTAGTACCACTTCAGACAGAACCATGGAAAATGTAGCCATGCAGAATTCAGAGAGAAGCTGTCTTCATCTTTTCAAGATCAGCTCAGACTTTATTGAGACTTTCATCCATGTCCATCATGAATTTATGGTGTAAGCTGCACAAAAAGTTCAGTTCCAGGTTTTAAGACCTACGCTCACTTTCACCCCTTGCCGAATTCATCAGTTCAGACAGGTGCTACTGTCATCCCAGTTGGTATGGACATGCCCATTTCAGTTAGGAAACTTGAACAGAAGAGATCAAAACAAAGCAGAAGAAGAAGAAAAAAAAAAATAGCAGAAAAAGAAAATGATAATGATAACAATGATGTTATTATAACTACTACTGCTGCTACTACATACTGAAAAAAGGGAGTTGAATTCATTTTTTTGCCCAACCTCCTCAATCCCTTTGGGTTGTCTCCCTGGTCAACTGATTCTGCACATTGAATACTTTGTCTTCATCCTTTCCTGGCCTAGGATTTTTGGCTTTCATCTAGCTCTGCAGGTTTTAGTGACTGATTCTTCGTGCCTGCTGACCAACTCTTTGGCCGTGATCTTTGCTCGTGGAAGCATTTTTCTCCTGTTAGCATACAGCAAATAACACCTTCATCCTCTCAAGGGATTGTTGCCTCTTGACCCCCTCTGTGTGGACCTAAGCGGTCTTTATGATTCCAGATCATTTTCAGTCTTTTTTTCCTTTTCTCCGTAATTATGTTGTGTAGGCAGTTGCGGACATTGATAGAGTCTGAATATAGTCTGAGATACATATAAGCTGGAATGTTTTAAACATACTGTCTTTCTGGACATTTTGTTTGAGTGACACTGGAAAGGTATAGCACAATTAATAATAAAATTATCAACTTTTTATTTCCCCCACATTTGAAAAGAGTTCAACTTTCTCGACTGATTTTTAGACGCTTGTGGATATCTGTTTTTTCTTTATCCCAAGCAGGTCGAAATGTTATGCTAATTAATTCATGTGTTGTTTCAAGTGAAACAGAAACAATTTACTGATCTTAAATTAATTCTTGATGAATTCCAGTGATTTAGATTTATTTTTATCTGATGATCATGCCACCTTCAAACTAGTATGTTTTGATACTTATTGTACACATGAAACACACGCGCATGCGGGGGTGGGTGGGTGGTGGGGTGGAAGGATTGTCTTCCCATCAAAACTTTGGTCATATGCTAAAAAAAATAACGACAAACAATAAGAAAAAAATGGGACACAGCAGTTATGGCTTACCTTGTATGTTGGTGTATGTGTGTTTTCTTTTTTTTTTTTTGTTGTTTTTTTTTTGCATATGTGGAATTGAGAGATGAGAGTAATTCGAGTTCAGTTTTCCTTCTGTGTGTGTTCCCCCCCCCCCCCCCCCCCCCCCCCCCCCCCCCCCCCCCCCCCCCCCCCCCCCCCCCCCCCCCCCCCCATCCTCACCTCTCTCTCACTCCTATTTGCTTATGATATGCTTTGGGTAATGGATTGTTTCTACTTTGTTGTTTTTTTTTCCCCAGGAATTATTCCCCCCTGTTTCTACCGTTTCCTCATGTTGTTATTGATATTACTATATTCACAGATTAGTTGTATATAAACTTCTGTAGTTCTTTCTTATTTGTTAACACAAAGTGTGTGTTACGGCTATTTCAGTCACCATTGTTAAGAGGAATAAAAGAAAATTTTTGTTTTTTTATTGTACCAGAGGCATAGGTCGTATCGTTTCATGTTTTGCCTCACACATTGCATACACACACACAAACACACACACACACACACATACACACACATGTGCAGGCTCGCATGAAAACATTTCAGGCACACAGCTATGGCACATGCAAAAATATACTGTGAGTCTCTTTTGTGCCTGCCCCAGTATGTACAAATGCACACACTCTTTCTTGTGTGCTTGTTCAGTGTCCCTCACTCTTGAATTCTGTGTGCATGTGTGTGGTGTGTGTGTGTGTGTGTGTGTGTGTGTGTACTTACTCAAAAGTTGTGTTATCTTCTTTTTAGTTCTTGAGAATACGGTCTGCTAGCTTTGTAAAATGTATATTAAGTCAGTGATTTTATGTCATGTTTTTACATTATGAGTGTACAGTTGCATGTACATTCAGGTAGCTTTATCTGGATGCATGCATGTAATTGTTTCCCTCAATAGTCAAGTCTCATAGTTTGCATACATGTTCATTTATAGATGAGTTGCTTAGCATTGTAGATTGATCCTTTTTGTCAGGGAGTCTGTTTTGACCCAGTGAGGTCATAGTGTGTATATTGTGTGTGTGTGTGTGCGTGTGTGGTTTTTAAATGAGCCTATTGCATTTATACACTTTAGTTGCCTGATGTTGGATGATTGAAGTTTCAATTTGAATTGAGGGACGGTTCTGTGGCTGCAGGTTTGGCACCAACAGTAACTACACCCTTTACTACGATGACTACATCAAGCTGTACGTCACTACCATCATGCCCATCGTGAAGGCCGAGAACCCTGCCCGCATTTACCTGACCTCCAGCCCCAGCGACGGCGCCGAGACAGTGAAGCAGGGATATGTTGCCAAAGACCCAGCGTCCGAACTGTATGGTGATAGTGAGTGAGTATTTATCATTTCAGACAAATTTTTGTAAGCTATTTATTGGGCACGACTTTGCATATATAGCAGCAGTGTCTGAAAACTTTATGAACAATAATGATATTGGTGTGTGAACGCTACTTAGGCTTTATGCTTCTGTACATGCAAGCATTCAAAAGTTGTTGGACCATATCATCAAGGAATGTACAGCATAGCCTACATACTGTGTGTCTGCGTACTAGTAAACGGCTTCTGTACATAGTGCGTACATATCAAAATACATGTTATATACATTCAGTCTGTCATCACACTGTTTGTCATGGGTGAGGGGAAAGATCAGGTGCTCATCAGAACTCTTTGTCATTTAGGTGAGGGTTTGATCAGCTAGGGTTGCACTGGTTGGTGCCTTCCTCACCAGATGAGTGTCGGTCTGCCTTTCTCATGGGTCAGCAGGTCTTGGTGACCCAGGTCTGACCCAAGCTGGTTGAGAGCCGCTGAGCTGCTTAAATTTCACCAACCCACTTGATGGTTCTTGGGGGGGGCTTTTAGTTGAGCCGTGCAAAGGCTTGTTGCAATGATCTGTGATTTCTGGTATTCCTCCACACTCCACCTATCCCTCCCCTTTCCCAAGGTTCCATTCCCCAACCCACCTCCCATCTCTGAATCTGAAGACAGATTGCCTCATGAATTTAAAAGGTGGTGGTGGTTGTTGTCCATCGAGACAATGAAGACCATCTAGTCATCCTGGGATCGGGGGTGAGTGTGTAGATGTTGGTCAGGCCGATCTGCGCCCGGAAAGATCTATCACAGTACGGATAGGGGATGGTGGCAGCAGCTGGAGATCTGTCGACACTGGTCTTCCTGATCATCCTGTGGAAGATCTGTGATTTACTGGTATTCCTCCACACTCCACCTATCCCACCCCTTTCCCCAAGGTTCCATTCCCCAACCCATCTCCCATCTCTGAATCTGAAGACAGATTGCCCCATGACCTTGAAAGGTAGGTGGTTGAGGAAAGGAATTACTACCCTGCATACGAGAACTTTCCGGTCTCTGGTCAGTCAGCATTGGAAAAAGAATGAGAATATTGTGACAAAACCTGCCTGCTTCCTAGACATTCACTTGTAGAGTAGAATATGGATGACGACAGCCCTCTCTTCTATACCTCCTATTACCCCTTCCTGCTCTCCTCTCTCTGCCCTTTCCACCTTTACCGTAAGGGTGCAGTAGGCTCGGACGGATAAAGCATGCAGAGCGATAATGGACATTAAAGACCTGCAGTAGAACTTCTCAGTAATGACTCTTAGAAATCCTTGAAACTTGGTCTTTCAAAACGAGTTTGGTTTTGCTTTTGTTTGTTCGGGCTTTGCGGTCGGCTGGGCTATAAGCAACATTACCCTTGTTTGTTTGGGGGGGTTTTGTCTGTCTGTCTTGTTTTTTTTCTTTAAAGTTGTATGTGTTATAGACTAAGAGGAAAAGGTTTGACAAAAAGAGCGGACTTTTATTTAGTGTTTTTAAGGAGACATTTTGTTGTATCTACTTTCCTTTCCTTTCTGTGGAGAGAGCATTGGCATGGTTCCCCTATAGGAGCGTCAAGGGTTCTTTAACATAAACTGTATCTCCATCTTTATGTAGATACTTTACTGGTAATTTCCCTTTTTTTTGTGTGTCTCACTATGACTTTTTTGTCAATGCCTTTTTCTGTCATTGACTGTCTTTCTGCCTTTGTGGCCCATTTGTTTGTCTTTTTACTGGAAAGTCTGTGCGTTTTTTCATTACAATTGGTCACAAGACTGTGAACACAATCCAGACTGGATATGTGTTGCTCATTATGCATTTTTTAATCTGAAGGTGTGATTAATTGAGCAAATAGTAGTGGTAGCTTCAGTGCAGATGTCAGTAGTTGAGCTATGTATGTAATAAGTAGATTACATATTTTGTGGGATATTTATGCTTTTCTTTTTTTTCTTTTTTCGCATTAGGACAGGATGTTTTTCTGTGTGGTGACAGCCCGAAAAGGGCTCCTAAGGTGTTGGCTGGGTTGTGATTTTCAGCTAATGTTGATTGTGAAAGGGATTGAGGGCTGTCCATGTAACGCAGATGTAACAGTGTATAACACACATTATAATGCTGAAATGACACAATGTGTCATGACAAAACAATGTGTCGAATTGAAGCACATTCATACTGAGCTACAGGTGTGAGTAGGGGAAAAAGTAGTTACTTTTTTTTTTTTCCTCATTGTCACTTTGATTGTGTCCTTGGACAACAGTTTTGACTTAACAGGGTTTGAAGGCTTGGAAAAGTTGGGGAATTAAAGAAAAAATAGCATTGGGTTGAGAAAGGTTGGGGAAATCAACATTTGTGTGTGCGTGTGCGCGCGCATTTTTTTTTTTTTTTTTTTTTTTTTTTTTTTTTAGTGGGATGTATACGCATACAGAGAGTCACTTTAATGTTCATAGATGAATAGCTTTGCATTATTTTCAGTAGCTCTGTCAGGGAATAGAAAAATCAGGGGAAGGTAACTCCCATCTTTCCATTACAAATTGAGGTACCTTTCCTCAGTTTATCGGTCATGCAGATGTAGATCTAGCGAGTCAAATACTTGAAGCACACACCATGGTAACATTGGGATATCAGCTGTCTGCATTACAAGGGCATCATTTCACAACCATGTTTTTGGCATTTTTCTCTTCTTGATTGAACTGTTAAGCTGACTATTGGGAAGAAATTGCTATGGACATGCCCACTGGTTGCATCTGTCCCTCAAAAAAAGACAGGGCCACTCATGCTGAATGAGCGCTAACACTGATTACCTCCCTTGCAGATTTTGTTGAGTATCATCTATTGATGCTGGCTGGTTCATCATATTCGATTTGATATGGAATGTATGTGTGTGAGTACATGTTAGAGGCTAGTTGTGGATACTCTGGAGGGGATGTAATTTTTTTTTTAAAGCGCCAGTCAAGGGTGGTTTGAATATTAAGTGAACGGATCCTAGATGCCAGATTTTGTTGAAAGCAGGTATTGGTGTGAACAGATATGAGATTCAATACTTCACAGTTTATGTAAAGTATCAAAAGATCCAAGTTGTGTTTGATCGTTTTGCTCCATTTTGAGGTGTGAATGATACAACTACAACTACAACTGATTCAGTGTTTCACTGCAAACAGATCAAAGTGAAACCACTGTAAGATCAACACATTAAACAGTGGTCCCAAGTTCCATTCACAAACTCATATTGTATCTCCTTCCCAGCTTGAAATAAAATGAGACAAAGATAGAACATGATCAATACTGTCTGAAAATCGACAAATTTCACAGCAGCGTATCTTTCAAGACCGTGAAAACAGAGTGAAATTCAGTTCCAATAGTTCAGATTCATCTCTAGTATTTCTGATATTGCACTGTTGTATTCTCAATAAATTCTGTTCACCCTTTCCTCACCCTGTCATTGGCCTGTGTCACAGGTGGTTACAGCAAGTTTGATGGAACTATGGGACATTCCCACAAGCTGTGTAGTTATATCCAGAAACTGTTAACAAAAATTTTTTTCAAAATTTAATACACAGGTGTATCTATCTGCTTTACTTGAGTGAATTTGTCCTATTCCATGTAAAAGAGGACAAGACAGCCAATGTTAGCGGGTCACCTATCTGTCTGCTCCATCCGACCACAAAGGTGGTGTAGTCATTCACCTATGAGCACACTCCACAATAACATTAAAGGGGTTAACAATGATGAACACAAACCACAGCATGTTGTTGTGTCCCAGTCCACTTCTACGACTACTTCATGGACCAGTGGATACCAGACAAGTTCCGCATCCCTCGCTTCGCCTCCGAGTACGGCATTGAGGCCTGGTGCAACTATCAGACCCTGCTTGGGGTGTTTGAACCCTCAGACATGTCGTACTGCTCTCCCCAGGCGGACCACCGGCAGCATCATACCGGAGGTAGGTTTGGGGGGGGGAAGGAATAGAGGTGGATTCTTTTTTTTTTCCAGCTGAACCTCCTTTTTATTCTCAGATGCGAGGAAGGGACTGCATGATAATACCATAGTACAGTCTTTCTTTCTTTGCCTTTTGTTCTGTTCCTAGAATAGGGTTATGGAGGCTATTACCACTGCAGTGTGTGTGTGTGTGTGTGTGTTTGAGCGAGAGAGGGATCCAGGAACAAGCAAGGATGGGAGTGTTGAGGATTGTTTAGTGGGGGGGGTGGATGGTTTTTTGTGTGTGTTTTTTTTTTTCCTTTCCACCTCCAGTGTTATGAATGACAGGAACAAAATAGAATTGTGTGAGGGAAGTAGGGATGTTCATCTGTGCAAACCTGGCACAGCTGCTTGCAAATTGATGATGAAGTTATCCATAGAGTTAGTCATCTGTACTTTTGTATGTACCTTCATACAAACAGGATAGTGTCTTGAATAAAACCTGCACACACACACTCACACAGAGAGCCTAAAGTGACAGTTCATAATCAGTATGTCAAGTACCGAAGTTACTTTAAGGACACCTTACCGCACGTTTCTTCGCATGGCAGGAGGAACTCAAATGGAAATGGAAATCTTGCGCCACCTGAATCTGCCTCCCAGTGCCACACCTGAGCCTTTACGCTTCCGCTATTTTATTTACCTGACACAGGTGCGTTTTCACACAAACGTCTCCAGGGTTTTTTTTTTTTTTTTAAATATGAATTAATATGTAATCAGACAACTTCCTTTGATGCTTATGGACACAAATGTAAGTACATACACGCACACGAGGCATACGCAACACATTTCTGTGGAGATGTCCACATGTACATGAATGCACATGCATAGATGCATGACAGTGTGAGCTCTTGGCCACAGTTATAGATACAGAAAGGGAAGCTGTATGCATTTCATGAAAGATAATCACTGTGAATGGTTGCCTCCCACCCTCTAGTCCTCCTCACCAAAAGCTGCATTGAACAGTTCTATACCTAGCGGAGGACAGAAAGAGGCTCAATAGTAAAACGCTGCATCACTTGTTGCGTATTACAAGTCAAGTCTAGAATTAAGTAGAAAAGAATATCACCATTCGTGCTGCACTTGCAGGCCATATTAGCTTTGAGTCCATGTGATGACCTGTAAATGGTGTAGTATCTTAGCTCTTGGCAGACAGCATGCATGGAGTAAAATGCCTTGTCGATTATTGTGCACATATACACTTTAGACTGTTATGTTATGAAGTCTTCAGTGAACTTTAGTTGTTGAACTTCAAATTCATATGTATTTCTGTTCTACGAGAATGAATTTATGAGAAACAGTCTGAAATTATACAAATTGCCCTTAGCCCACTTGATACACAGAGGTTATGTAAATAAATTGGCATAGTGTTAGGACTTACAGCACGTTACAGCAGAGTCCATAAAATACTATTCTGGGATGTTCCGCCAGATGCGATTTTTGAGTTCCTTAAAGAGACTTTTCATCTGATAAACATTTCGCAGAAAAAAGATTTCGTAGCAATTATTTTTAATGTACGTTTCAAAGAAGAAAGTGGTTTACTGAGTTTAAGTACACAAGAAATTGATAAATACATTCTTGATATGTGCCTCCCAACCCCTCCTGCCTCCCCATGGTTGACTGGGTTGTAAACAGCATGTGACGTTTAGCCAGAGAGCAGTCGTTGTTCTGTCCTTTTGAGACCCCCATTCACTCTCATTGTCACAGATCGGTACTTGATCCATAGATGAGTCTGAGGGCTGTCGTTTTCATTGTAACAGATCAGTCATTTAAACACAGGACAAATGTTGACTTTGTTTCTCATGGAAATGCCAGGAATCTTTCAGTATGAATAGTGTCCCCACCTGGAAATTCTATTTAAAGAATTTCCACCTTTTTTCGTCAATATTTGACTGTCATCTCTCTCTCTCTCTCTCTCTCTCTCTCTCTCTCTGTGACATTTTGGTGGATCTTTTTGTGTTACACTTTTTTTTCAAGTTTCAATTTATAACATGCCAGCATTTTGCTACTAGATAGGGGTGCTGTTGATACCTTGCTACTAGATAGGGGTACTGTAGATACCTTGCTGCTAGATAGGGGTACTGTAGATACCTTTTTGCTACTAGATAGGGGTGCTGTTGATACCTTGCTACTAGATAGGGGTACTGTAGATACCTTTTTGCTACTAGATAGGGGTGCTGTTGATACCTTGCTACTAGATAGGGGTGCTGTAGATACCTTGCTACTAAATAGGGGTACTGTAGATACCTTGCTACTAAATAGGGGTACTGTAGATACCTTTTTGCTACCAGATAGGAGTACTGTAGATACCTTGCTACTAGATAGGGGTACTGTTGATACCTTTTTGCTACTAGATAGGGGTACTGTAGATACCTTTTTGCTACCAGATAGGGGTCCTGTAGATACCTTTTTGCTACCAGATAGGGGTGCTGTAGATACCTTTTTGCTACCAGATAGGGGTGCTGTAGATACCTTTTTGCTACCAGATAGGGGTGCTGTAGATACCTTTTTGCTACCAGATAGGGGTGCTGTAGATACCTTTTTGCTACCAGATAGGGGTGCTGTAGATACCTTTTTGCTACCAGATAGGGGTGCTGTAGATACCTTTTTGCTACCAGATAGGGGTGCTGTAGATACCTTTTTGCTACTAGATAGGGGTACTGTAGATACCTTTTTGCTACTAGATAGGGGTACTGTAGATACCTTGCTACCAGATAGGGGTACTGTAGATACCTTTTTGCTACTAGATAGGGGTGCTGTAGATACCTTGCTACTAGATAGGGGTGCTGTAGATACCTTTTTGCTACTAGATAGGGGTACTGTAGATACCTTTTTGCTACTAGATAGGGGTGCTGTAGATACCTTGCTACTAGATAGGGGTACTGTAGATACCTTTTTGCTACTAGATAGGGGTACTGTAGATACCTTTCTGAGTGGGCACATGCTGCAGCGTCAGTTGCCCATTCGGCCTTTCAGTCCGTCAGCTGTCTGTGTTGTGACTGGCCTCATATTGGGTGTTTGTTGACTAGTCGGCTGTTTTTGTCTGTGATAGGACACAGGTCATTGGTTATTTGCTGACCAGTCAGCTATCTGTGTTATAACCATCCACAGATCATTGGCTATTTAATGACCAATCAGCTGTTTGTCTTATGATAGGGCACAGATGATTTTTTTTGCTGTTGCTTTGGCTGCTATATTATTAGCTGACCAATCTTGTGTTATGATTGGCCATAGATTAGTTAGCTGTGTTTGGTTATCAGCTGTCCAATCAGCTGTTATGTGTTATAATTGACCATAGACCATTAGCTTTGGTTATTAGCCGACTTATCCGGTTTATGCGTTGTGACGTGATGGGTATAAGTCAGATCAATTAGCAGTGTGTGGTTATTTGTTGACCAACTGGCTGGCTGTGTTGTGATTAACCACAGGTCAGTTAGCTGTGTTTTTGATTATAAACAACCAATTCACTGTCGGTGCTGTGATTGGCTATGGATCAGTCAGCATCAAGTTGTCTTTGGTTATTGGCTGACCAGTCAGCTTTAGTGTTGTGATTTGGCCACAGATCAGTCAAGCCATGTCCATCAAGCATCAAGTCTGTTTGGCTGTTGGCTGACCGGTCGGCTTTTCTCTGTTGTGATTGGCTGCAGATCAATCAAGCTATGTCCATCAAGTCTCAGTCTGAACACTACCGACGCCACCAGAGCAACACGCTGCCCGACGACGAGGCTGACCATGGGGGCGCTGTACTGGCAGTTGAACGACATCTGGCAGGCACCAACCTGGGCCTCCATTGGTGGGTGAACTGCTGGTGTCCGTAGTCTTTTAGGCAGTGGTTGGGATCAGCTTTGTTTTAACCGGTAGAGTGCCTTTAAGCCATCAGCTGACGCCGCAGTAAAAATGTACTCTCAGTGCCTATGGGCCATACACTGACGTCATGTATTTTTCTTGAATTTTCATTCATTACTGTTCCTATCAAAGGACTGAAATAGAGTGTGCGAAGTAAGCCTTATATGTCTGCAGTATTAAAATGATATGCAAATGACCACACGTGAGGGGAAAGACTATTTATTCTCATTACTGACTGGATGACCAGCCAGCACTTTGTCTCGCTTGCAAAGATGGCGGTGCAACCTTCGACGAGCATAGTGACCAAATCAACGTACTTACATAGCTGAGCAGGCTCTGCTAATCATTTTTGACAAAGATAATAATCTTTTATTCAACAACTCACTCGAGCATGAAGGCGAGATGATGATAGTGATGGAATTGCCGACCATATTCGTCAGTTATTGAGTCGTGCTTTGCGATCTCAAGAGTGTGTTCAGCTGACTGGTTACCAGTGTCGAACGAGCTAGCCTAGTGTGTACTCTGCACTGTGTGCGAGTGGCCAGCGACATGTTAGTCAGCGCGCGCGAGAGAGGGGAGCGCGGCCTGCTCGAGGCGTGACACGGGCAGCAGGAACGGTAGGGGAAGAGGAGAAGTGAAAGAGAGGGTTGAAGTCCAGCAAGGGGGCGTG
Source organism: Conus betulinus (assembly GCA_016801955.1). Classification (NCBI taxonomy): domain Eukaryota; kingdom Metazoa; phylum Mollusca; class Gastropoda; order Neogastropoda; family Conidae; genus Conus; species Conus betulinus. The sequence continues at coordinate 119,195 of JADBJO010002319.1, forward strand.
GTGGGGGGAGGGGGGCGTGGTCGTGAACTGACCTGTCTGCATGAGGTGTGAGCGTCTGGATAGACTTCTAGACTGTTTTACTTTCATTTACAGGTGTAGTGTGACAATACAAACTTTATTTTCAACTTTTTTGCTTTGTGTTCTTTTTGGATGTGAAGCTATAGTGGTAAAATACATATGTTTTGATCGTGCAAAAAAATCTATCCAAATCTAAATGCCTAAATATTTTTTTATGATCAAAATTAAAACAAAAGAAGCCCAGATTCAAAATCTCCATTCAATTTCCTTCAAAAATCATATATATTTCATTTTTATATCTTTTGTAGTTTCTGAGCTAGAATTTTTTGTTAATTATTACCCCCAAATCATTAGATTTCCCAGGCACTGGGAAAGCCTTTGTTTGTAATATTTTCAGGCAGTGAACGGGTTAATGGCTGTGGAGTTGTTTAGGTTGATGCTGATGATGACAGTAGTAATGATAATTAGTGATAGAAGGGGGGGTTTCGTAATGCATTATCCCTGCGGATATTTGACATTGGTCATGTAACTAGCAGCAGAAGGTTCAGTTTTGTTGAACTATTTTTATTTTGCTAGGATAGTCTGCAACTTGTCATTTAACTGGCAGTAGAACATTGTTTTGTTGAATTATGTTTTTGCTTTTTTCACAGCTTAGCCGATACCATCAAAGTGAATGGCTTCACTTAGTAATCTCTTGTGCTTACAGTGGAACTTTCAGTAGCAGGAGAATCAAGTGAGAATCCTTGAAAACTGCGAGGGAAGAGTGTTCTAGAGCAAATGTCTTGAAAGGCAAAAGGTGTTCAGTGGAAATGGCTTTATTGGACAGTTTTTACTATGTTTGGGATAAAGTTTCTAACTCACAGCAGGAAAACCTGATCAGTGTCTTCTGTCTGCCTTTCTGACAGACTACAGTTTGCGGTGGAAGATGCTGCAGTACTACGCCGTCAAGTTTTTCAGCCCCGTCCTCGTCTCCCCGTTCCTGGACGGTGATTTTCTCGATGTATACATGGTGGTAGTAGACGAAATCCCCACGGTCGAGAGGCGTGACCAGCACACTGGACAGCTGCGAATGGAACCCATGACAATGTTCCGGGACATTCTGCGCGCAGTCACGAGGCCAGGGAAGACGCCCTTGACCTCACCAGGAAGGTTGTTCAGGAGGTCGACGGTGTGCTGACTGTTGCTATGTATTCCTGGAAGAATTTTCAGCCTCTCCACCAGTGGACAGTTCCTTACAAGGTAGGCAGTGCTCGAGCGTGGTCAACATTTCATGTGGTTTGGTGAAGATGGCAAGCTTACATTCGATAGCAGGCGTGTCATAGATGAAGTTAACAGGACAAAAGTCTGCTTTGTGACAATTTCTCAATCCAGTCTTCTTGCCCTCTCAGCAAAAATAACTTTGGGGAAAAAAGGATCACTTGCAGTTGCTACTTTAATTTAGCCCTAAATCTTGAAATATGAATGAAAATTTGGATACATATTGACCCAAACACAGAACCTCACACACTTAGCCAGTTGGTGCAATGGTGGTTAGCATCGTGGTAGCAAACTTTGAGGCTGCAGTTTCAAATCCCATCAGAGACCTACATCTGTGAGACATTGTCCAGGACGGGGGAAATCATGATGGCATTGCTTAAGTGCACTAAGTTGATGTATCATTAGTCAGACTTAACACACCAAGGTTATCTTTGCACACCTATACACGCATATGCACACTCATGCACCCATCATTCACCTCTCTCTGGGAATGGGACGTCACACATTCAGTTCTCTCCTAACATGACTGAGAACAAGAAATACAATTTCTGTGCTATGTATAATTATGCATGAACAATCCAATCACACACAAAAATGCAATAATCAAACCATAAAAGATCAATGCATCCTAATCCCGGGTTATAATAAAATGGCGTCTTACCTGGCCAAGTTTCCACACGTTCACATACTACACCACAGTTCTTGAACAAGTCTCTTCCAAGTTTTCTTCAGCACTGCTTGATGGTGACTCCCTTGGTTGACTGGCTCCAGGTTTCAGGACTGGTCTTCGTGGTCGTCTCTTGGATCTCAACGTAGAGCTCTTCTTCTTCGTCTCCTTCACCCACCTCTGGGTTCAAACTCAGTTTGTCTCTCTTCACCCACCTCTGGGCTTCAAACTCAGTCTTTTTTCTCCTCCAGCTTGTCTTTTACCCTAAGATCTTGCCGTCACTTCTGTCTCCCAGACCACATATCTCTCAACCCTGCTCACTCTCTCTCTCTCTCTCTCCTCTCTCTCGTGGGTGTCATTCTCCTCCCCTTTTGCTACATTCTTCCACACATCAGCATTTACACACATCCCTACCTAATTGATTAGCAAACAATCACTAGGCACCAGATGGACATCGAAATTCCCACTGACTTTGGGGCCACTTACACACAGTGATTATCCTGGAGAAAGGCTACGACGACAGTGTCCACACACATTCAACTGGTCTGACAAAAACGCCAACACAGTGCCCCATGGCAATACCATCTGAACGAGTCCAAGACTCCTGCTCTCCAAGGACTGTTTACTAAGCGACCTTAGCTGACTGAGTATTTAGCATGCACCCGATGCTCTGAGGTCCTAGTGGTTACGTCCCTCCCCCCTTTCGCTATCGGGAAGGTTCGAACCCGGGAGGGTCCTTACTACCTTAGGTGCCATCTGTCACCTGACCACTTCAACCTCCTTGGCACACTTCGAATGTATGCGTGGGGTGAAGGCATACTGGTTATGGGTCCATTACCTATTTCTCTACCACTCATGGCATTCCTTGCCTCTAAGCGCTTAAGGCCTTTTTGTCAGAGGTTTCACTCCCTTTACAGACATGAACCTGGCCAGACCCAGGCCAGCTCTTGGAGTTGTTGGTCATGCTGTTGACACAAACAAGAAGACTGAAGCCACACAGTCAAATTTAATTCTCTGACTGGATATATTCGTTAGTGTTGCACAATTTTCCCAACCAGTGACGACAGTGTTTAGGCCTGGTCAAGGCTGGTATGTGCTATGAATGAAGTTTAGACAGCCCTCAAATGGGCTTCTGTATGGTAATCTTCATCCTCATTGATGATCATCATAGAATAGCCTCATATTCTGTGGCCTTCATGCCTTGCAGTCATAGTGATGTCAGTGTAATAACTCTGTGTCAATGCTGTTCGGAGGTAGAGTCAGAATTGTTCATGTCTTCAAGTTCATGAGGACTGTCAGTGGATGGCTAGGATGGCACCCTTCAACGGGGAACTTTTATCAGTCTGGCTCTGCAAATTCGCTGTTGTTTCGGTCAGTAGGAAGGCTTAGAAGTGATACTCCTGTGTTATGTTACATTATAACAAGAACAACTGAACATGCTCAAAGTGATCCATTAACAGTACAGTGTCTTTACAGATGAGAGGTGGCATAAATAACCTGGTATTGATAGCTCTCTGTGGACAACTGTTGCTGGGACTGTGAGAGAGCGAGTCAGGGGATTGTGTGTGAGGGAGAGGGAATAAGTGGCATGGTAATGATGCCACTGAGAGCCACATCACAAGATCACACACACATACACACACACACACACACACACACACACACACACAGAGCTTTTCTGTTTGTTTCCAGAATAGAGTAAGGTTTGAATTTTATTGGAATTATTATTTTAATTGACGTGATCTGAAACCCTATTTAACCCTTGATATTGATAAACTTAGTATTTCAGAAATGGTGATCTATCATTATAAATACAAAACTGTTAACGGTAGCGATTTGTTTGTTTGTCATGCAAAGAATCTACTTTTTTGTTCTTTGTTGTCATGACATTCAGGATAAATTTTATCCAAAGTAAACATTATAGGTAGTCTTCATTATCTAAACCGGCCTTGTTGACATCTACATCCTCTGCAGAAGATGTTAAATTTTTGTTGTTTTCATATTACATAATTAAGGTTAGAGAAGGGTCAGTGTTTCATAAGAATACTCTCTTGTTTATATTAATCTTATGTTGTAGATCATGCTTTCTGTTCTCTTAGTTTTGTGCAGTATTCACACATTACTTCAGTAGGGGCCAAAGAGAGTGTTGATGAGTAAATCTTCTGAATCAAAATCCTTCTCACAAATATCTTGTTGAGCAAACCTTGTAAGGAATTTGATCTGCTTTGTTGAATCAACTTTTTTTTAGCTGTAAGAAAAATCCCAGATACTGCTGTACAGGAATAACAACAGAATTTTCTGACACATGGCGCTCATTTTAATGTTTGAAAGGACCTGAATCCTCCAGAGGATCCAATGTCTTTAACAAAAAGAATGTACTGGTACATTCACACACACACACTGGAACTTAAAGCCATATACACACCTACACACACATTTGAACACAAAGCAAGCTCTCTCCTCAGCCTGTGTCGTGACACACATCCACCAAAGTATGCAAACAACATTCAAAATAGATGATGTGTAACCTCAGTTTGTTCTTCCACAGCTTAACACTACAGCTGAGTCGGTGCTTCGTCGGAACGTGAGTGATATGATGAAGGAAGCTGGTTGCTCGTCCAGGAAGGACTGCTTCATCCATGTGTATGCCAACGACCCCACTACCGACAACTGGCTCTACCTTGCAGAGCTGAAGGACTCTGCTCTCCAGCAGGCTGACGTCTCGGTGAGTCTGGAGCAGTTGAGAGAACAGCAGTCTGCGATTTTGAGTTTAGTGCCAACGTTTCATGTTGTTGCGCAAGTAGAACGCACAAACATTCATACACACAATCATGCTTGCAAACATGCTGCTCTTAACATACGTCTAAGGAGCCGCAACTCTTGTCATGACAGTTGAGTAGTATCTACTGTCCGGTCACACTCTGGGTTTTTTTTTTTTTCATCAGATTTTATTTTCAAACTCAGAATATAAGCCAGAGATACTGATTAAAGACACAAATGCATATTTGATCAAGGACAATGAAAGGATTGGACATAATTCATTAACAAGTAATCATGGTTGTTTTGTACATTAAATCACAACATTTATAAACAAGATAACTAACAAAGACACAAAATATTTATTAAATGACAAGTTCTGAAGGGAATAAAGCAAAAAAGCATAAGCAAAAGAAAAAAAGCACTGTATGTGTGTATCCAGCGGATTCAGGACATGGTTCAGGTGCTTCAGCATTGGTGATCCGTTCGTAGCTTCTTGGTGATCTCACGCAGATGGCTTTCTGTGGCCTGGGACAACATAATAAAGTTGAAAGTCAGTATATGAGCGATGAACGGTACAAGTTGGGTAAGAAAACAATTCAAGATAACAGCAGCCCGTCTGGACTTTTTTTCAAATAGTATCTACCCCCCTTCCCAGTTTTAAAGGGCAAGGGTACCTCACTGTACAGTTTTAGGGAAAATTAGCTTGCCCTTGAGAAAGAGGGGAGAAGAGAGAGCTTGTGTGTGAGGAGCTACCGCGGTCAGTAAGTGCCAGGGATAGGTGGGTAGGTGTTTATAGGTATCAGCAGTACACCAATGACACCGTTTCTTATGGTGCAGTGTAATGGCATTCCTCTTTGTCAATATCTGTGAAGGTTAGTGCATTTTTGTTGATTCTATTGCATTTATCATAATCATGCAGACACAGGGTTGAGGAGTCCTGATGGGTAATTGTGCCTTGAATGTGTAAGTAGTGAGACAACACACAAAAGCGGGAAAGAACGGTATACAGGGATCTTTTTCCTCATCTTCATCCGTTCTTACTTTTCCTTTTCTTCATGTATTTAACTTAAGTTCTGGTCATTTCCTCAGATAACTGCTCTCAAGCAAGACTCGGACCAGGAGTTCAGCATCACCGTCTCCACCAGCTCCATCGCAGTGTTTGTATGGCTGGAATCCAAGGACATCATGGGAAGGTTCTCTGACAACGGGCTTCCTGCTGCTCCAGCCCGACACCACGGTGAAGTTTTACGCCTGGCAGGACGTGGACTATGCCACACTGCACGCTGCTCTGACTGTGCAGAGTTTGTCTGATTTGTACAGGGCATAGATTCTGTGCAGAATCTTTTTTTTTTTTCAAGGAGGGATGTTTAGAAGGAGGATTTTACAAAGAACATAATGGCAAACATGAAGAGAGAAGAAGTGGAAGTATCCTTGTGTATGCATTTTCTACCACCAACAAAGGCGAGATCTGGCATCCTTTTCCGTTTTGTAGGTGGTTCGGTTGTGTGATTTATCATACTGTGATTTCATCTTCTTCTGCTGAACAGTTTGTCAAAACTGTCAGAAGTATTGAGCTTTGTGATAGGATTTGCTGTCCTGCATTCTAATTTATCTCGCCAAGGGGTGGAGGATGGTGTGAGGTGGATGCTGTAGTCACTTTCAGTAGAGAGTTGTAGTTCTGCAGTGGTGGTTATAGTTCCATCATAGCCTTTGTGTATGTCTAAACTAGTCCCACCAACATGTTGTGGTGGACATTCAGACTCGTCAGCTACAAACTGCACTTGAGGCTCGTTTCCTTCCCAGGTGACCAGATCGCAACGAGGATAAGATTTCTGTGTGGAGGTAAGGTGTTTGGGTCTGTAGTAGCTTTCTACTACTACACTAGGGTTATTTCCTCCATGTGGTGGGAAGGTCTTAGTAGCTTTTTCTACTACTACACTAGGGTGATTTCCTCCATGTAGTGGGAAGGTCTTAGTAGCTTTCTACTACTACTACACTAGGGTGATTTCCTCCATGTGGTGGGAAGGTCATAGTACCTTTCTACTACTACACTAGGGTGATTTCCTCCATGTGGTGGGAAGGTCTTGGTACCTTTCTACTACTACACTAGGGTGATTTCCTCCATGTGGTGGGAAGGTCTTAGTAGCTTTCTACTACTACACCAGGGTGATTTCCTCCATGTGGTGGGAAGGTCTTAGTAGCTTTCTACTACTACACCAGGGTGATTTCCTCCATGTGGTGGGAAGGTCTAAGTAGCTTTCTACTACTACACCAGGGTGATTTCCTCCATGTGGTGGGAAGGTCTAAGTAGCTTTCTACTACTACACCAGGGTGATTTCCTCCATGTGGTGGGAAGGTCTAAGTAGCTTTCTACCACTACACCAGGGTGATTTCCTCCATGTGGTGGGAAGGTCTGTAGTAGCTTTCTACCACTACCCTAGGGTGATTTCCTCCATGTGGTGGGAAGGTCTGTAGTAGCTTTCTACCACTACGCTAGGGTGATTTCCTCCATGTGGTGGGAAGGTCTAAGTAGCTTTCTACCACTACGCTAGGGTGATTTCCTCCATGTGGTGGGAAGGTCTAAGTAGCTTTCTACCACTACGCTAGGGTGATTTCCTCCATGTGGTGGGAAGGTCTGTAGTAGCTTTCTACCACTACGCTAGGGTGATTTCCTCCATGTGGTGGGAAGGTCTGTAGTAGCTTTCTACCACTACACTAGGGTGATTTCTACCTCTGTTTTCTGCTGCTTTGTTGGCTGCTGATAATGGTCTGGATGGGTACTGCCAGCGCCGACCTTTTGAGTTCCTCCTGCCTGGGGAGGAATCGAGCGTCACCCTTATTGTAGCTGGTCTGCCACAGCCAGCACTGAAAGCAACATGCATTCCTTTCCCCTCCCATTTCGCGCTGAACTGACAGGCAAGGCTTGTCACAGGCTTGCCATTTACACTGCTGCTGTTATCGTGGTTCTGTGACATGCAAGATTTTACAGTCATGGACCAAATTCCACAGTAGAGCATCCACCAATTTTGAGACAACATTACCTATTTTTATAGGAAGAAACTGAACTTTTCATCGATACCAGATGCAAAAAGGAGAAACGAATACAGTACATGCTTTGACTTGAAAGTGAGAGAAACCATCTAGCTTTCTTCCACAGCTTGTGTTACGAAATGTGTCAATTGTGATCAGGGTTTACAAACAAAGCAGTTTTTTGTTTATATATTAGCATAAAAAGCAATGACAAACAAGTTGTAGTAAGAAGCGGGTGTTAGTTACCCAACCATGGCTCTTCTGTCTCCTCTTTCCCACATCTAGACAAGTTCAGACCTTGACTAGCGGCTGACCAGATTCCAGTACAGCCTGACCTGCATTGGTGCTACTGTCAGCTGGGCCTTCTTTGTTCTGCCTTGGTTGTTTTTTTTTTTGTGTTAAACTTGCCTCTATGTGTGATGGCTCCTTTTTGTTGACTGTAGGTTTGAGCAAAATGGAAAGTGGAAGCATTTTACATGTCTTATTAATAATGTCAGTGAACGTGAGGCAGAAGTGTGTAAATAGCCTGATGGTTCTTCCTCGGTGCATGAGGACAGGAGGGTGCCAGGGGAGGGAGGAGTTTGAGGCGAGGAGAGGTTAGGATAGAGGGGGGGATAACAAGGGATAACAAGCACATCTACCTGATCTAACCAAATCGACAAAAGACAGCAGAAGATTGATTAAAAAATAGGTCTTTCTCTCTGTGCTTACCTTATGTGTGCGTTGCACATGAAAATGGTTAGAGACGAGTACCAAACTGATCAACGTAAAGCTCTTGGAGAGATAGACTATAATGTGGAATGGAGGAGAGGGGGTGTGTGTGCACTCTCTAAGTGGGGGAAGGATACTTGTAGAGGCGATAGGTGTAAGCGTAATCACTTAACAAATCTAACATCTGAGGGGAAGGGGAGTTCAAAAAGGCAGGGCACCGAATTCATTTTGCTTTCTGTTAATGTTTAAATGATTGACCTTTTTCTCTCTGGTGACACAGCCAAATTTTTAACCCCATTTCTTTTTTAGAGTGAGATATGTTTGTGCATGGGGGTAAACTGATACAAGCACACAGTTGGGTGTGTGCGCGTATATGTGCGGAAGAGAGAGGGATGCCGTTAATCGCTGTCACTACCCCAACCCCCTTCCACCTGACTAACGAGACAGCTTATAACTTTTGCCTTCTCCGCACCTTCCACTTTTCTATACTGTTTCATTACATAATGATGAAAACTGCTCGCCAGGCATCATTTTTCTGCCCAAAGTCTCATTACACGTAATAACACTAATTGCACAAAGCCCTTTTTTTTTTTTTTTAAATTATTTTTTATTAAGTTGGGCTTCACTGCAGCTGTTCGGTAATTCAAACTCGCTTATTTCCCCTTTGGCATATGGTATGGAAAATTCAGTTTCTTGATGTCAGGTGCTTATCATAGTCTCAAGATAGGATGTTCCAGAGTGAAGAAGCTGTTGAGCGACTGTAAAAACTTGCACGTCAGTAAGGTATGTTAATTAGCAGCAGCATGTGGTAAGCTTTACTGCCGGTTGCGAGTGATGAAGGGAAAGGAATGCGCTGCTCTCTCTGCATGGGCTACAGCCTTGGTGACACTAGGCCAGCAGCTTCAAGCGTGACGAGCTGACCCCAGGCAGTGAGTGCTGGCAGCCATGCCAAAGCTGCAATGGAGCCAGCAGCTGGTGCAGTTTACTTTATGGGGACAGAGTCTGATGCTGAGGGAATGTTCCACCATTGTTATGGGAATGGGGTATATAGGGCAGAGTCTGATGGAGGGGGGGGGGGGGGTCCACCATTGTTGGGGGAAGGGGGTATAGGGCAGTCTGATGCTGGGGGAGTGGTCCACCATTGTTATGGGAATGGGGTATATATAGGGCAGAGTCTGGGGGGGGGGGGGGGGGGGGGGGGGGGGGGGGGGGGGAGTGTTGCACTTTTTTTTTGGGGGGGTGGGGGGTACAGGGCAGAGAGACTACTGAGGAGAGTTCCACCATTGTATGTGTTTGGGGGGTTTACAGGGCAGAGTCTGATGCTGAGGGAGTGTTCCACTGTGTGTGTGTGGGGTTACAGGGCATAGAGGTTGTGCTAAGGGAGTGTTCCCCTAGCATCACTGTTGGGGAAGGGAGTCTGATGCTGTATCATTGCTGAAATAATCGGGGTGCGTTTTCACTAAAATTTTTGTCCCATGGGTCAAATATGAAATGCCACGATATCGGGCAGCAGAAACTTTCATGATTGGATTGTCGCTAGGCATATTCATGCACGCACACAATGAGTACACTCAAACTGCACATGGAATGAATGAATGAACACACATTGTTTATTTGCAGTAACAAAGGCATATATACATACACTTTATAGATGGGCAGTGGGGTTTTGTGTGTATGACCGTAGAGTAGCTTGGAAAAAAATTTGGGGGTGGAATGCACTTATCTCCATTTTGGAGATTCAGAGGTTCCACCCCGTGATACGAGCGAATTTTCCAGCAACAAGAACATACCATATTTTGTAACCTGTTTGTTGAATTCAATCTTGCTATGGTGCTGCTGGTTCACTGCCATGATCATTGATGCCACTGAATGTGCAAATCTACTAGACTGGTACATATTACGCCCACACATATGCATGTGAACATTTTCATAACCATCAAGAGGTGAACAAACGCTTTACCTTACAGATCTTTATGCTACAATTCTCATTTCGCAAATCACTCTCGGTAATGGTACCCAGACAGCAAGGGTCCTAGGGCCCACCTAGATTCTAGCCAGATCCAGCTCGGTTATCCGCTTGTCTTGGAACCCAATCTAGGTTCTAGCTTGGCACTAGCATGCCACCCAAGCAGCGTGCTGCACCTAGGGTGCCTAGCTAGATTCAAGGTAGGTACTACCCGGTCACTCAAGCAAGTGCTGACCTAGGGCACCAAGCTAGATTCTAGCACAGCCCTAGCCTGCCACCCTAGCACGCGCGCTCTACCTCCCATAATGCGCGGAGTCATCAGGCCAACCAAACTGGCCTGGCCACATGGAGGGACTGTGTCCCAGGTGGCAAAAGTAAGCCAAAAACAGTGGTGGTG
>JADBJO010002319.1:135000-145000 GCA_016801955.1 Conus betulinus
GCCAGCCGACCACATAGGGCCATATCAGGGCTGCTGTCACCACGTTAAAATCAACTCAAGTCATCAGAAAATAAATAAATAAAAATTAAAAAAACGAAAACGAAACAAACAAAAAAAAAACTTTAACACATCTTCCGAAAACGCACCAGAAACCTCGTTAAAAATTTTTCTTCCGTAAAATCTTAAATTAGATGTCAGATGAAAAATGTACATCTCTTCTAGAAACTCCAAGATCACGTCAGGTGGGGGACATCTCTGAACAGGGTTTTCATGGAGTCTGCTGTAAAGTGTTTTATGTCTCACATTGTGCAAGTTCCAACACTCTAAAAGAATACGATTCACTGTGAGTGACATTTAATTAAAAAGGAAGATAAACAGCAACACATCCTGGTCACGTGGGAATGCCCGTACACCCCCCCCCCCCCCCCCCCCCCTTTCTCTACCCCCACCCCCATCCCTCCTCCCGACCTCCCACTCCCCTTTCAACTTTTTCCAATCCCAGAATTAGTATGCATGCCTAGCAAGTGTGGTGGATCTTTAAATTCACCACAGAGAAAAACAAAATGTGGGAAAAGAAAACCTGAATGAGAGAAGAACGTAGAAAAAAATGAAAAAGGCAGAAAACGGTGTGGGGCAAAAGACGGGTTACACTTTCGTCTGGACCTTCACCCCTGACCTTCTGACATGGGGAGACCCTATCAAGGGGCATCAACTCTTTGCCACGTTGTGCTCAAGCCAGTCAGAAATTGCCTATATAGGACCCAAAAGCGTTTTGCAAAAACTAGTCTTCCTTCCAAGTACTGAAGCCCCCGGCAGCAGAGCCTACAGGATCACAGGACTGTGAAAACCCCGAGACCATTGCATGGTCTCAACCCCTGGGAGAAACACATCGACAAAACATCAGAATCCAAGCAGCAAAATGGAAAGCAAGTCACAACCCTCACGACGGATGAAGCTGTGGAATTGATCTATGACAAAAACTTCAGTCCTAATGAATTTGCAAAACATGATTGGTAAAGAGTTTTCATTTCACCTTTATGCTGCTTCTAACCCAGGATTTTATGCACTTAACGCACGAAAGTATTTAAACAGACAAAGAGGCAGAGAGAGAGAGAACATTCTTCTTGAAAAGCGTTCATCTCAATATTTTACACAGCATTTTATGCACTTAACACACGGATTTTTTTTTTCAATAGCGCAAGACAGACAGACAGAGACAAGATCAATGCAGTTCTCCATCTGCACGAAATAATTTATTTCAGCAACACTGATCACCATCTGTTTGCTGATCTCGTTTCCAGAGACAGAAATGCACATACGCATGCACATGCACGCGCACGCACTTATACATGTATGCGCGCGAACACTCATGCACGCGCGCACACACTGATGTTCGCATGTGTGCAGATAGACGGAGACGGAGACGGAGACAGACCCCTGTTCCATTACGCACAGAATACCCCCACATTTTGTTCCCGGTTCATTCAGAGTTCAGTGGAACAGCCAGGGTCATATCTAGGTCACAGCTCTCCCCCTCCCCTCCCCTCCCCCCCCCACCCTTACGCCCCACCTCAACCATCCCACCCCCACCCCTCCACGGCGCCATCAAAAGAGGTAGGCCTTTCGTATTGCTGACACTCGCCAAGCGTGGTGACTTCGAACGTGTTATACATGATACTCGGTGCCGACCAATCATTTCAGATGAGCGGCTGTTCAACAAAAACAAGAGATAAGCAACAGCCCACCCCGGGTGCCTTCGTCTTACAGCCTGGATTTATGATAGGCTGGGGAGAGGGTAGGAAGAGGTGGAGTCTGAAAGGACGAGTGATGAAGCAGAAATGCGCGCATACGCACATACTTTCTCTCTTTCTGTCTCCACCCCCCCCCCCCCCCCCCCCCCCCACACACACACACACACACACACCACTGAACTGGAATTGCACCTACATTCGTCTGACTTTTGTAATGCTGCAACAAACAAATGCAAGGATGTGTTCAAGTTTTTGAAGGTCAAGAATACCATGCGCAGGTGTAGATGGTATGCTCGACTGTTGTCATCTACGTAAATCCCCACCCCCCACCCCCACCCCTTCCCCCTACTTGTCTTCACTCAGAAAACAAGAATGACTTTTTTAAAAAGGAAATCTGGATGTTTGTTTTGAACCAAGTCTTAGTCAATATGAGGAAAGCACGTGTACAAGACGTGCACCTGTTGGCATCTGACTGGATAGACAGAAGAAAGAAGAAGAGTCCTCGGAAGAGGTCTTCCTTGGTGCTTTTGCCCTAAACTGCAGACAATTCCTGTTAAGGGGCTTGTTTCAGTTTCATCAAGGAGGCGTCACACCGTGCGGACTAGTCCATATACGCTACACCACATCCGCTAAGTTTTGAGACCACACTACGCATGATTTAAAGCTGATGGATAAATGAATAACAACTAAGATGAGAGAATTGAAGAAGAGGGTCTCGTGCCTACTACTTAGCAGATGTCTGACTTACGCATTAGCCCAAAGCGCTGGTCTGACCTTGAGTGCCTACCTAACATTTTTTTTTTCTTTTCATTTTCTTTATTTACTTTTTTTGTTGTTGCTTTTTCATTTTATTTATTTACTTTTTTCTAAGAGGCTTGATCTATTATCATCTATCATTATCCGTTGTTGCGCGTTCCTTTTCCCAGTTTCCAGCAATATCCAATGTTTCGTTATCATCAGTGTCATCATCATTATTGTTACTGCTTTATTATTATCGTTATTATTACCACGTTGTGCTTCAAGCTAGTCAGCACCTTGGCATTACAGGCCTACAAGCCTACTAGTCCTGTACTCTGTTTGTCTGTGTCCATAGCGGTAACTAGCCCCCTCTCTTTCAAGTTTAGGCCGACAAGCGTTTAGCAACGCTAGGCCTCATCCAAGTACTGCTGCCCCTGTCAGCAGAGCCTTAGGCATCACTGGACCATGCCAGCCCTCTGATCACGGCATGCTCACAGCCCCTGGAAAGAATACACCGAAAAAAAGACCCACTCAAGCAGCAAAAGGGTTAAAGCAAATCAACAACCCCTATGATGGAAGAAAGTGAGCAATTAGTCTACGACAAAACTTCAATCCTAAGGAATTTGCTAAATATGATTCATTAAGAGTTTTCATTCATTCTTAATATTTCAACCCAGTATTTCATACTCTTTTAACACACACACACATTTATTTAAATGGGGCAAGAGAGACAGAGACAGACAGACAGGAAGTCAGATATACTGATCATCATCACTTGTTCCCCGTGCGCTTTTCCAGAGATGCACATCTGCATGCGCACATGCATACATGTACAGATGCAAGAACGCATGCATACATGCACGCACGCAAGCGTACACGCACCCCAAACACTCTCCCTCTCTCACACACACACACACACACACACACACACACACAGGCAGGCTGGCAGACAGACAGACAAGTGGGGAAAGGACAGGAGAGACAGACAGAGAAATGAAAAGACAGACAGACAGACAGTTACAGAGACGAAGAGACAGAGGCAGACAGAAAGAGGCAGACTTGCAGAATGTGCATTAGTTGCCACCATTCGCTTCCCGACCCCTGTTCTTGTTGGCACACATTACAGCACATTTTGTCCCCGGTTCATTCAGAGTTCAGTGGTACAGCCAGGATCATATCTAGGTCACAGCTCTCGCCCCTCCCTCTCCCTTTTAAGCCCCCCCGGCAGCCACCAGAAGAGGTATCGTGTTGCTGATACCGTTCACCCTATCTTGTCAACGAGGTGACTTCGAATGTGATACGTAATATTCAGCGTCAGCCAACCCTTTTAGGCGACCGTCTGTTCAGCAAACAGGAGATACAAACGACGCCCCCCCCCCCCCCTCCCCCCCCCTACCCCGCCCGATCTCCCTTGATGCCTTCGTCTTTCAGACTGGTTTTAGACAGACAGGGAAACGATCAGGAAGAGGCAGAATCTGAAAGGATGAGAGAGGAAGCAGGGGATGCTGAGCGCATACACACATGTGCATACATACACACTCTCTCTCTCTCTCTCTCTCTCTCTCTCTCTCTCTCTCTCTCTCTCTCTCTCTCATACAACACCACACACACACACTGTTTGGACCTACGTTAGTCAGACTTTGTGAAGCTGCGACAAAACAAACACAAGGACGTGTTCAAGCTTTGGGGAGGCTGAGGATAGATCGTGAGAGTGAAGATGAAGGAAAAACCCAGGGAACAGTTAGCTCGGACGTTCTTATCCATGTAAATTACCCCCCCATCCCCTTACTTGTCTTCAGTCGGAAAATACGAATGACTCATTCGAAAGACACTGTGGATGTTTGTCTTGAACTTAGTCAGTATCAGGAGAGCCACGTTTATCAGACATGCCTCTCTGTTGGCATCGGACTGGTCAGAAAGAAGAATCGTCCTAGGAGGAGGTCTCCTTGGCGCTTTTGTCTTAGACTGCAGAAACCTGCTAAGAGCCTCGATCTATTATCACCAGGGATTGCACAGGAAAAAATTATGGCTGTTCAGTCACAGACAACAACAACAACAAAATCAAGCAAACCAAAAACAACCCCTGACATTTATAAACAATGACACAAAACTATTCAAGCTTTCATGCGTGTCTAACCATACCCAGGCAACGACGCGTTCTCAAGCACACACACACACACACACACACACACACACACACACACACACACACACACACTAGCCCATAAACCGTCCATCCTACAGGTCGCACAGATTCGTTCTGTGGAATGACAGATAAGTTCTACTACTCATCAACAACCACAATGTTCACAAAGTACGTTCAATCATTCGGTCGAAAGACTGGGGAAAAAAACTGAGTCATGGCAGGATTTTCAGGAAGGCTTTAAAAGGTAGTCAGAGAAGAGAACTATTGTACGTCATCAGTTCACAGCTCCTGAAAATCAGTGCGGAAAAGCGCGATCCTCTTTATCTCTGCGTTTGTACACTAAGACTTTGACATTGGAAATATCGGAACTGGAATGCCAAGATGTAGATACCTGGGTGCACCAGCTGGGAAGGGGATAAAGGCAGGTGGGAGTGGGAGAGTGGTGGGTGGCACTGAAACACAGACCATCAATCTGGTAGTGTATTCTGGCAGTAATGAACAGCCCATGCAGTTCTTCCCTGGTCCCTACACGAAGAGTACTGCCAAATAACCGTCGCCATAGTTATGTTCTAGGTATCGTTCAGATGAGGGAACATAGAGCTGACCCAGATTGCTCCAGAAATGCCGAACGGATCATGAAAGTTACCCAATTCATTTTAATAAAATCACTTTCAGGACTTGCCAGGAAAACAGTGCGTGCGCATACGCGCTACACTCTCTCTCTCTCTCTCTCTCTCTCTCTCTCTCTCTCTCTCATATTCATATAACACACTTACAAAACAGCGGCATCCCCACCACTACTGCGGACGATATTCAAATAATCTGGCGTACAATTGTGAACAAGCTGGCAAGAATGATGATGATGATGGTATAGACTGCTGTTCTATCCCAGGCTACACGACAGGTCTGTCCTCTTACACTTCCTTTCATGCTGAATCACAGAGTCAATCAGTCCCGAGATATACAGACAGCTGCAGTGTGGGTCAACACATTTGTGCTCGACTCGCGGAGACACGACTCACGGAGACACGAACATGAAGTGGATGAAAGTCGACACTGTGGCTCCCGTCTTCCCGGTCCAGTTGACCGTATAGCAAATTCAAAACCTGAGTAGGCGCTGCTCTGGGGCAAAAAGTCCTACAACAAATGCCTGGAATGGAACTCGATCCCATGACCCGCAGCCGTCAACCATTGACGCTAACGACTGTGTGCCACGCGGACTCTGTACACGTAAACACGAAACAAGATGCAAAGCATATAAACGTACTCCCAGTTTATCTTCCCGAAAAACGTCACAATCAAACATGCGCCATAAATGTATTTGACGTCACAAACATGCGTCATTAATGTATTTCGTCACTGAGATATTCCATAAAGAAGAAATACCGTTCTGGGCCGATATACCGTTAGTAACGGCTTTTCTGGTAAATAAAAACATCGGGCATCATCCGTACCCATAATGAACATACCTACAAATTTTCAGAAAGATCGGCCCAGAAGTCTTGACTGGGGCGAGTGGAACATACTTTGACTACGGACAGACACACTCAGACAGACACAAAGACGCATTTATTCGTTCCCATTGTAAGGGTAAGGTAAGGTAATGTTGCTTATAGCCCAACCGACCGCAAAGGGCCACATCAGGGCTGTCACCACGTTAAAATCAACTCACAAGTCACCTAAAAATTCCACTTGTAAAGTATTCCCTGTTCTATAAGGACTGGGAGTACAAAAAAGAGAAAAAGAAAAAAGAAAAAGCATTTCAAATATGAGCAGGTTAAAAACATTTGTAGGACACGAAAACGGTGACTCCGATCGAGACTTAAATTCTGCCAATGAGGACTGTGTCCCCCATCTCCTAACCCCCCCCCCCCCTCTCTCTCTCTCTCTCTCTCTCTCTCGGCAGGATACATTGGCACCCCCCCCCCCTTCTCCCCCACCCTTCTTCCCCTGCCGCTTCTTACCCACCCCCCTCCATCGGACTCTTTCTTCTCTACCTTTGCTGAAGCCCCCCCCCCCCCCCCCCCCCCTCCCCCCCTTCACCGTTTCCTCTGTTTTGCACAATTTACTCCCCAAACTGAACTAGTTCTAAATACGTATCCCATCCCTCACGATTGTCTCTGCAGAGATAGTGTGTGTGTGCGTTGCTTACAGCCCAGCCGACCGCAAAGGGTCATATCTGGGCTGTCATCCCGAAATCAACTTCCAAGTCAGATCATAATTCACACACATACACATGCGCGCGCGCGCGCACGCACGCACGCACTCACGCACACGCACGCACGCACGCACGCAAACACACACACACACACACACACACACACACACACACACACACACACACTCACTAAAACCCATCTTGTAAAAACAGAATTTGAATAAAATAAGGTCCCTGTAAGGCTGTCCTAATTGGATGAACTTTCAAGTCTCCGCTTTACCCAAATCGTCCACATAAACGAACTTGTGGTCCCTCAGGTTTGATATTAAACACAGAAAAAACAAGTGCTATATGGCTTGGCAGTAGGAAAAATTCAACGATTTGCTATATGCAACATTTACGTATTCAGTGGAATCCACCACAGTTCAAAATTCTGGGTATCTTATTTACCAATGATCTTGCTTATTCTTCAGAAATAAACACGCAGGCTAATGCTATTCAAAACTCAGTATTTCGATTTGTTTGGAATAGAAAAAGGGATCGTATAAATAGAAAAACTGTGGTTAAAAACGTAATCAATGGAGGACGTGGTGTGCCTAGAATAAAAGAATATATTTTTGCATTAAAACTTGCATGGATTAGAAAAATAAGAACATCGTCTCACAAGTGAAAAAGCATTACTTTGGCAAGTTGTCCAAAAATATGTCATCTGGAAAAAAATGGTTGTAGTCTTCCTCTAGGTCAATTATCCAGAAATAAATTTTGGGTTGATGTATTTGAGGCATATAAAGAATTTGGCAAAAGGATTATATCTTGCATTTCCGAAGAGAATTGCTTCGAAAAATATATTTTATAATGAAAACATTAAGATAAACAAAAAACCAATTTTTTTTTTATCAAAGTCTGTTCGACAAAAAATATATACAAAATTGGACATGTAATGAAAGAAGATGGCACGCTTTTGGCATATAGAGAGTTCAATTACAAATATGGATTTTGCATTGACTTTATTTCGTACACTGGATTATTAAGGGAGGTAAACGCATATATTCGGAAAACTGCAGTAACAATGACAAATAACAAGCATGAAAAAATGTCTAAATTGTGGAAACTTATCTGTTCAGTCAGCAGAGGGGCACGTGTTTACTATGATGCCATTCTGTGTGACAACATAATCCCTACTTTTTGCAACAAGTGGAATGAAAAACTTGACCAGCAATTGGAATGGAATATCATTTTTAAAAAGGTACAAAAAATAAAAGAAATAAAACTTAAATGGTTTCAGATAAGAATTCTACACCGTATATTGGGTACAAATATTGTGTTGTCAAAAATGAGAGTTGAACTGAGTGATCATTGTACTTTCTGTATAGAGAAAGGGAAAACATTGAGCATCTGTTTTTGGTTTTGTGAACACGCGGCACATTTTTGGCAACAACTTCAAGCAATAATGAAAGAGAAGTGTCAGCATGCAGCTTGTTTGAATTTGTCTGTTGAATTGGTATTATTTGGGCATGCAGATCATTTCAGAGGTGATGAAACCTTTGACTTCATACTACTTCTAGGAAAATATTTTATCTATAAATGCAAGTGCGAAAAAAAAACTTCCAATTTTGATAAGCTTTTTACATTATTTAAAGACAAGATATAAGTTTGAACAACAAGTTGCGAAAAGCGTAAAGTCAAGTCAAAAACTGCATGAAAATGGCAACTATACCAATCTTTAATAGAAGTGTAACTTTTAGACTTGATGTATATGCTTAGGGACGAGTCTGTCTCTGTGTCACTTAACTCTCTCTCTCTGTTGTTTCTGTTTTGGGTTCCCCCCCCCCCCCCCCCCCCCTTTTTTTGTGTTCTGTATTTAATCAGTTTCTGAAAAAATTCTCCTGTACAAATATGTTAACACATGGTACGAAAACTGGTACCTGGCCAAAACGGCTGTTGAAGCATAAATGGTGTGAATCGTACGGTGATATGAAGTGAAATGCTATGAATCTGTGTTAAATGTGATGTTCTTGCAATGGAGAAAAATAAAAAAAAATTGATTAAAAAAAAAAAAACTTGTGGTCCCTCTCTTTGTTCTGAATTACGCGATCGATTAGTTCGTGATCCGATGTCGGTGATCTACGCATCATTTGACGATCGCAGGGTTCGCGAAGGAAACTGGACAGGCCAGTCTGTATGTATGCTCTGGGAACCGTTAACCAACAAACCGTGTAGCCACGTAAAAGCTCTTCCCAGATAGAGATTAACATCCTGTTGGTCGACCCACTCACGATTCGCAAATGAACGTTTCATCCAGGAAGTACTGTTGTATTTATATTCATAGTGCCTCGGAAACAAGTAGGTGACATTTTGGACACCCCCCCCCCCCCCCCCCCAAAAAAAAAAAAAAAACTGTCGCTGCAATCGGTTTCACGAACCATCTAAAATAGTTTCTCCAAGTTCAGGAACTCCAGCGGTTCTAAGTCAGTCAAGCACCAACGAGCTGTGTTTTTCAACGTAATGGGTTGTGGTTGGGTGGGGGGGGGGTGGGTTGAGTTTTTCCTTGAAACAAAAGCACCATCCAATGAAAACAACGACCAGCAGATCAGTCCAGCACAAGATGGCCGATCGCTGTGAAGTTCAGCAAAAAGGCAAATGAGGGATCCTCGTACGCGCAGGTGTAACCAGTCATCGTCACTGATGGGTGTAAAACGTTCAGCGGCACAAATCTGACGGCAAATCAATACACAACTGATCGGTACGTCTTTTCCTATCGCAAAATCGATGTCATGCGACGTAACAGAACGAAATATGTAGAAAATGATAAAATAAACTTCACTCGGGTTCTTCGCTCTGCGCTTTGCTTCTCGTTCGCGTGGTAACGTTTGATAACTAACCACATTCGTCTGTGATGCAGGTGCGTGAGCTAGTAGCTTGTATAAGCGTTCTCTCGAGACTTATTAACACCAATGAAAACGAATCACTAGATCAAAGACTTACACCAACACTCACCAGGCAATTTACTATCTTGTTAGCGTATATCGATGTGTTAATACATTCACTATCTTGTTAGCATACATCGACATGTTACGACAATCTACAGATCGGAGTGTTTGATCGATGTTTTCTCAAAGGAGAGAATAAAGAGCGGAACATCTCCGTATTGCGCGAACTTCTTCCCGTTGGTGCTCAACACAGACGCATGGTTTCGACTGCTTAGTT
>JADBJO010002319.1:150000-162500 GCA_016801955.1 Conus betulinus
AACTCCGCCTTGGCTTAAGGCTGCATCAGACCAAGTGACATAGGCTGGAACACCAAGGCTACATCAAAATGGTGTTATGCTCTGTATAGCCAAGCAGGGGACTGTGTTCTGTAGTGACAAGCTCCCAGCATAATACCATCAGTTTCCAAAATCCCCCCGAAGTCGGAGTGTGGCGGCCCATGCGGCAGGGTAATCAAAAACGGTCACACATGTGATGTTCTCATCCCTAGCTGATGCATTTGTACCATAGTGTTCGAGTACTTCGGCTGTTCGGGTGATCCTAGGAGTCATTTAACCAGGGTGCGGGCAACAACAACGATACCTAAACTGTATTTTTGACGTTTTCCAATTTCAAAGTTTTCCAATATTCATTCAAAGGTTATTTTCCACTACTGATGTTTGTTTTTCATCGGTCACTGAACGAACTGAAAAAAAAGACAAAACATCAGAGTGCCCCAATGAAAACACGAGAGCATAAAGCCCTCCCCGATTCTTGTTCCGTCTACCTGTTTGGATGACGTTCCGTCAGTTTTTTTTACCCCCCCCCCCCCCCCCAATCAATCATCATCAGTGCATCCATCCCCTCTCATCGTTTCCGAACCATTCGGAACCCTACAATTAGATAAGATAATGTTGCTTATAGCCCAGCCGACCGCAAAGGGCCATACCAGGGCTGTCACCACGTTAAAATCAACTTACAGGTAACCTACAATTGTGGGACTCCTTCCAACAGGTGAATGCTGACGATTTCTCTCCACCAATCGCAGAGCTGTTTACAGAATTCGACGCATCATGCAGCTCGAGATAAGCTTACATGTCAACATTTGTAAGTAAGAAAGAAGGAAAGAAATGGACAACAAAGACAAAGATGAAGCAGTTCAGTTTCTCGTTCGGCCTCTTTCCGTTTCAAATCCACTTTTTTGTCTTCGATGTAAACTACATTGTCCTACAGGAACACAGGTTAAAAAGGAAATCTTTTTCGAATCATGTTCAGCTCGCTATTTTTTTCTTAACGCACGGTCAAAAATAGTAAATAATGATTAAAAAAAAAAGTTTTCCGATGGGTAGGAACAGCTGCCGGCTTTAGAATTTTTTTTTTTTCAAAATATCCTGTAAAAATCATCCATCGATTCAAAAATATTACAAAAATTACAAACCCGCCCTCAAACCACAGTCCGTCCGTAAAAAAAAAAAAAATAATAAGAGAGAGAGAGAGAGAGAGAGAGAGAGAGAGAGAGAGAGAGAGATTTTCTGTTTTAACTGACGAGCTAGTTTTCATTTGAATGCTTTCATTAATTTTTCTTCATTTTTTTTCCTTCTTAAAATTGGGGGGGGGGGGGGGGGGGGGGGGGGGGGGGCAGGACAGTGAGGTAGAGCAGCAGATTGGCTGGCGTTTTTAGCTAAATTTACTCCCAACTGCATTGAGGACGTCAGCAGTTTTCCTGTCGTTGATATGAACCACGTGACCATTGTCCTACAACGTTCGTTTCGCTTTCATGACGGGGGCCTTTATCCCAGTGGTAACGGCAACATAGAGAAGACCCTGTGTGGTCCGGGTGTAGGGTACGATGTTAAAACTCAGACTCTACAAAGATCATGTGACTAGAGAGAGAGAGAGAGAGAGAGAGAGAGGGGTGTGTGTGAACGAACCTGATGACGATCATTGCTCGGGACATTGCTGCTTTCTCCGGTGATAATATAGTCAGGGTCTGTTCCTGTCGTTTAACGTTAGGAAAGTGACTGAATTTCGCGTAACCGTTAATTAACTGAAACAGATGCCAATATATCCTGCAGAGAGAGAGAGAGAGAGAGACAGACAGACAGACAGACAGATAGACAGACAGACAGACAGTCTACGGAGGAAAGGGGGTGAGGGTCCTTTATCATTTTATCTGTTTGTTTCACGGGTTGAAATTTGACACAGTGATGGCGGGCAGTGGTTGTGGTGTCAGGAGAAGGAGGAGGAGGAAGGAGGGATAAGGGGAATGGATAGAGGGGACAAAGGCTATCGTGGATTTGAAAGAGAAGGCGGCATTGATTAGAAGACCAGCCGTTGCTGATGATGTTATTTTCGTTTCCAATTTAGAATATAGGGCACAATATGATATCTCATAAAAACTGTTGTGAAACACTCAACAGAATCTCAAGAACATGTTCTCAGGACCAAATCAGCTACCATTGGTACGTTTTAAAGCTAAACGACGCGCAAACCGTGTTTTACATATTTCTCATTTTTACCTGTTTAAGCGGGGGGAAAGGGGGGGGGGGGGGGTGGAACCTGAACACCTCATACGTGATTCATGCGTTTGAACAGGTGAAGTTGCTCAGAACACCGTCAGCATGTCAACAATGACAGCCACCGTGGTTCTGAAGATTCAGTCCAGTTCACTTTTGTTTTAATACAGTGGATGATTATTCAAAGTTCCTTCATCAACACACACAAAAAAATGGGGGATGGGGGTGTGGGGGGGGGGGAGTATTGGTTTATTCTGTCAAGCTGGTGATACAGAGCGAAGACTTAAAAAGATGTAATTCTATGAAAAATCGGATTTATTTTCATTCTGTCAAGCTGGTTATCAAGAGTGAAGGAAAAAAACATTATATGTTTATTGTGCCGTGTTGTATTATATTGAGTTGTCTTTTTCAAAAATTTTCCTCTGCCTTCGACTGCTCCTCCCCCCCCCCCCCCCCCCCCCCCCCCCCCCCCCCCCCCCCCCACAGAATTTCGGTTTTTATCAGTGAGGATGGTGGTAATGCGGATGGTGCTTTGAAGTGCGATTCTGGTCTGGAATTACACGACAGTGCCGTTCTCAGCGCTCTGTTCAGAATGTCTGCTGGCGTGCATCAGTCAGTCCCTCACCTGGCCCGACTTCAGTGACTTCAACTATGGCGGCCTGCAGACGCACGACAAATTCACAGCGCTAGTGATGTGAACACCATCGTTCGCAGACGTAGCCAGCAACAGAAAAAAAAAAACATTGTGAACTCGTTTGCATACCTGACTTTTCACCTTTACTTTATGCGCGAGCACACTCTGCCGTGAAAAGCGCGAATGCATGCTACTGGAACAAAAAACAACAACAAAAACTGAAGCCATGGCAAGATCAATAAGGAATGAAGCTTCTGGCAGCGCTCAGACGTGAGAAGTAAGACGATCATGCTCTAAAGTACTGACATGGGTATCTGTCTAGTAAACTTTGGTATCTAACCTTGTTGACACGCATGTAACGTTATCGATCGTGGCCTTATGGTTGAGTTGTCACACACACACACACACACACACACACACACACACACACACACACACTCGCACACACACACACACACACACACACACACACACACACACACACACACACTCGCTCACACACACACACACACACACGCGCGCGCGCGCGCGCACACACACACATACACACACACACACACACACACACACACACACATACACACAGTGCAAGATCGTTTCCCTCACGGTTTGTGCATCCTCCCCTATCACCCAAGCACCTGTCACGTTTCGATTTGCACGTGCGCACCTGCACCCTTTTTTCCCCCTCTCTCTTCAGACCACACACCAACACCCTAGACACCAACTGACCCCCATCAAGATCGACCGACCAACCCTGCGTGACGATGAGCACCTTCAACACGGTGGTGGAGGCCTTGAACTACTACAGGGACAGGTGCGGAGAGGACACCCCGTGCTACATCTTCAGGGACGAGGACGGGGGCCGGGAGGTCTTCACCTTTGGCAGGATGCACCGTCTGGCCGGCCGCTGCGCCGCCTACCTCAGGCACAAAGGGATAGCAAAGGTGAGAGGATCTCTGGGGCACAGAGGGACAGGGAAGTGGGCTGGTCTCTGGGGCAACATGAGGGATAGGAAAGGTGAGCTGGTCTCTAGGGCACAAGGGGATAGGAAAGGTGAGCTGGTCTCTGGGGCACAAGGGGGATAGGAAAGGTGAGCTGGTCTCTGGGGCACAAAGGGATGGAAAAGGTGGGCTGGTCTTTCTGACACAAGAGGGACAGGAAAGGTGAAATGGTCAGTAGGACACACAGGGGTGGGAAAGGTGAGCTTGTCTCTCAGACACAACAAGGGGGGGGGGGGGGGGGGGGGGAGGTAAGCTGGTCTCTCAGACACAACAAAGAGGGTGGGAATGGGCAACTGGTCAGCAACTTGGCTTTTCAGGCCTGAAGCGTTTACAAGAACTAGCCTCCCATTCCAGTAATGATGCCCCCCCCCCCCCCCTCCCTGCCCCCTCCCCTCCCTCCCCTCCTCAGAGGAGCCTAAGATCATCGGAACGTGCGAGCCCTCCGAACACGGCAAGGTTGCAACCCCCCTGGGGAATTCGACATGTATGTAGGTGCAAATGCAACAGAGGTGATCATAAAGGAAAGGAACAGCTGTGGAAAATAAATCCTGATTTACTCTTGAAAATCCTACTGTTTGTGTACATATCTACATATACTGTCCCAAAAAACCCCGCATACTTTTTAACATCTTCACTGTGGATTCCGAAGCACTAGTAGGATGTAACAAGCCAGTGGAAAATGTCTGTATACGTATGTGCTTCACGTGTGCTCATGCATTTAGCACCAGTTGGATTGCATGTGCACCAAATGGCCACTTGGACAATTTTTTTCATTTTTTTGATCGTGCTTTGCGCCTGAGTGAAGCAAATTCATGCACGTTTTGGTGAATGAATGCTCAAAGGAAGGCAAACAAACCACACACACAGTGAATCATTCTGAGGAAAACCAGTCCATCAATACAAAGTGCAAAGATCACGTGACTCCGTCAGCAAGAAGGTCAGAACGCACTGGGATGTTTGCAAGCTGGGCAGAGTCAGCCTGAAGTCGCCCGACACTTCAACGTGAGCCAGAGCACTCTCAGCGGGCTTCCGAGTCGTCATCGCATCAGCGGCGCCACGCTCTGGAAGACCTTTGGCAACAACTCCAGCTCGAGACCGCTACATCGGGGTCAGCCACCTGTGAAATCGCTTTCAGTCAGCCTCACCATCCGCCTAGCAATTACCCGGAGCTCAAAGAATCTCTGACCAGACTGTTCGGAATCGCCTGCATGCTGCAGAGCTATGGCCTTGCTGATCTGTCAGAGGACCTGTCCTCACACAGCGTCATCGTGGGATCAGGCTTCAGTGGCAACCCAGCATCGTCCCTGGACCCTCAGGAACCACTGGAACAGGGTCTGGTTTTCAGACGAGTCTTTCTTGCTGCTTCAGCGCCATGACAGGAGGAAGAGGGTGTACCGCAGACATGGCGAGCGCTTTGCCCAGAACTGCGTGGATGAGGCACCTGCCCATGGTGGTGGAGGCGTCATGCGTGAGGGGGCCATCCAGTCCCCTGGTGGTGACAGTCCGAGGCACGCTGAACGCCCAGCGGTATGTGGCTGAAATTCTCCAGCCTCATGTCCTGCCTCTTGTGGCCGGGCCTCGCACGCTGTTCCATCAGGACAACGCCAGGCCACTTACTGCACGACTAACAATGCAAACCCTCGCCAACATCATCAGCGCTCTTCCTTGGCCTTCATTATGTGATCCGCTCCATGCCAGCCAGGTGCCGCCGTTGTTGCTGCAGGTGGTGGACATACCCCTTACCGAGTCCTCGCTGCCTGGAACGGTGTGTATCGCCGATGTGAACTGTACAGACACTGGAAATTAAACTGGAATTGATGACCTTTGAAACAAACAAAACTCTGTTGTGAAATGATTTCAATCGATTTTTTTTGCTAAATTAATGAATTTTAAATACATTTTCTTCAGCAAAAGTATGCGTTTCAATATATATGCGTTTCATTATATATATATATATATATATATATATATATATATATATATATATATATATATATATATATAAGTTACTGTTTGTTTTTCATCTCTCTCTCTCTCTCTCTCTCTCTCTCTCTCTCTCTCTCCCTTCGTGTTCCTTCTCTTTGTGTGTGTGTGTGTGTGTGTGTGTGTGTGTGTGTGTGTGTGTGTGTGTGTACGTGTTGTTTGTTTTCATTTAACATGATCAAGTCAATCGTTCGTGTCCGCTGTGGTACAGGGCAGTCCGGTGGTGGTGCGTCTGAACAACTCTCCAGAGAGACTGGTCTGTGAGCTGGGTCTGCTCTACGCCGGTGCCGTCTGCGTCAACGGCATATACTACGTCACCGACGGCTCCGACCTTATACATTGCTTACGTCATTCCAAGGCCAGCGCCATCTTGTTGGACCCGGATGGCCCCAACAGCCCCTGGACGCCTCTTCAGAAAGTCGTTCAAGAAACGGAGGACGGCACGTTCACCTCAGAGACACTGCCCTACCTCAAGCACGTGGAGTTCGTGCGCCGTTCTCCGGGAGGAAACTTCCTGGCCTACCTGGACAAGCTGGTGGAGTGGTACATGGAGGACCAGGTCCAGCGAAGCGACGACTGCTTCGTGTTCACCACGTCCGGGACCACGGGGCTTCCCAAGCTGGTGGTCCACACCCACCACCACTTCGTCACCACCATGGAGAAGTGGACCCGGGTCATGGACGCCGCCACGAGCCCGCGCACCGTGCGCCACATGGACGCGCCCATGGGCACCTCCAGCGGGAACCTCACCGTCAACCTCATGGTGAACGAAACGCGCGTCCTGTGCGACGAATGGACCGGCCGGCCTCAGGACAGGGCTGGATTCATCGCGCGCTGCGTGCAGGATGAGCGATGCACCAAGGTGACCCTCACCCCGGCTGACGTGTCGACTCTTCTTCAGCGAGTGAAGCGAGCGGGGAGAGAGGCGGGATCCCATCACATCTGCAGCAGCAACAACAACAACAACAACGGTCATCAGGAACCGTTGCCTTGGAAAGCTCCCCTGGAGCAGATCGCCCTGGGGGGTCAGCCCATCACTGGCGGGACGGTCGACGCCGCCCTGACTCTGGCCCGCACGGTGCTAGTCTACTACGGCTGCACGGAGCTGGGGGGCCTGGCTGCCGGACTGGTCACGGAGCGGGGCAGCTACCAGGACTTCAACGTGGGGCGGGCTGCTGCCGGGGTTACAGGTCAAGGTCGTTGATGAGCAGACAGGGACGCCGCTGCCTGTTGGGGAGGTACGCACGTGCGTGTGTGTAGTGGATGCGGCATGTTTGGATGCGTGTTGATGTTCGTGTTTGTGGGGTGAATATATGTCGGTCGGGTGGGGTAATGTGAAAATGATTCCCCGCAAACGCCTCAGTACACCGAAAAAAAAAGTTATCCCCTTTTTTGCCAACCTTCTTTATCGTCGTCTTGACGCACGCAATGTTGCGGAATGGTTATGCTTGTGTTCTTGTCACATTCACCACCTCATCCCTGTTCTTTGAAAACTCTTCAGTGGATAGAAACGCTAAGGTCAATGGCAGAACTGGTTCCTCTCTAAAGCTCAGTCACACTGTTTGCTTTCGTAACAGTTTCGAGATCTCTAGCCCCAACAAACCCAGTCTTCACACCATCGTGCACAACTGTTCCAAAAACAGCAGTCTGAGTTTCATGAGTTTCTGAGTGGCATAACTTTCATAAAAGGCATTCAATATTTTGAAAAGTCAGAGCCACAAGTAGCGACAGAATTTTTTTCAAGCAATTTTCAGATCCTTTCAGGATTTAGCTTCCAGAATAATTACATACCTCCCCTCGTCTGTACATAAGTCATCTGGTGAACAAATGTCCTGTTGAAACAATAAACTTCGATGTCTGAAGCAACTGGCGAGAAAAGGCGAAGTCGATTCGTTCTCAAGAGTTTCCTCCCATAACCTGTGTTCACGGTCGTTCTCGCTTGTTGCACCAATGTGCTGCTCTTTAGCCTGCAGCGGTGCAATTTACTGCACAGTGTCGACAGTGCTTTGAGTTCACATCAATATGGTTTATACTGCTATGGAGCCACTTTATCATTTTTGTTGTTGTGTAAAGTGGGGGCAGTGGGGCGGGAAAGAAAGAGGGAAGTCGAGAGAGAGAGAGAGAGAGAGAGAGAGAGAGAGAGGGGGGGGGGGAATTGTGAAAGAGGGGTTCAAGAAAGGAAACATTCTCCCTCCGAAGGATTCTGATCCACCTCTTAGGACTTATGGCGTTTACATGTCACAGTACGAGCGAAGCTGCCAGAGTGGTCCGGAAAAGAGCGATTTATGAAGAAAGCAGGATATTTAGGGTCCGTCTCCCATAATGGCGTCGAGGCGTATTCTGGAGATTTGCACTGCATACAAACTTGTCTTCTTCACAGCCACCAGTGGCTTACGGTAAACACGCTAAGGTTCGGATGGATACAGAAAAGTAGGTTACCCCTCTGCGTGTCCTCGTCATCTTGCCGGAGATCTTTTACACGAATCTGAGCTTTAGGTTTCAGATATGTGAGAGGGATACAGAATCTGCTCAACTGTGTTATTTGTAGCAGTCTTGGCAAATTCATCCACACCTCATTGCATCGAATGCCTAAACGACCGGGAACCCAAGCAAAAAACTGTTGTAACCATCACATTTCACAGAAGTGTACAGATAAAAAAAAAAAAAAAAACCAAGATTTGAAGGTGCTTTAGGTTACAGCCAGAATGGCCTCCAACGCAGACATACAATCAGAGAGAATGAGGAGGCTTCTTCGTTTTTATTTAGTGACCACTCGAAGAGCTCAAACCAATGCTGTAAGCTCAGCAAGGAAGATGGAGCTGCCTTGAGGAAATGTGTTAAGAAAACATCTTGGAATGGAAAAAGTTCAGCAATACTCAGCAGAAGAAGCAATTCCCCCGTCAGATCTGGAACCATCAGTGAACAGATTTTGAAAAGATGGAAATTCAGAACAAAGTTCAGTGGAAAACATCTGGCTCCCGAGGGCTGGTGGACTCTGTGTTGCGATGAAAGGTCCAGTCAAAACGTATCTCTGGTGTTGAAAGCCATGCAGGATCGTCCGGAAATTTGGACCAATCACGCAAGACTCCCACAAGGTCCCTGCGCAGGTAGAAAAGGTAAGGTTAATGTTGCTTATAGCCCACAACCGCAAAGGGCCATATCAGGGCTGTCACCGCGTTGAAGTCAGCTCGCAGGTCATTTAAAATACAAAAATACTCATCCAAACAACCTTTTACATCACACCTTCTAAAAAAACACACCGTAAAGTTCGCTACAAATCTTTCTTCCGTTAAATCTTAAGAAGACTAGGTGAGAAATGTTGGTCTCTTTCGAAAATTCAATCAAAGATCACACCTCTGAAACAAGATTTTCATGGAGTCTGTTATGTGTTTATGTCTCACAGCCTGCAGAAACACCAGCACTCTTAAAAACCTTTGGTTTCCTGTGAGTGGTACATGACATGGAATGCACCACGCAGCTTCTTCACCTTCTAAAAAGATAAGGACGGGTGTGTAAGGAGAGGTCTGTGTGCAAACGGCACACAGTTAGAGAACAATCATCATCAAGTCTCTGTCAATCGAATAATGAGCAGCTCCGTTCCTCGCTCCGTTTTCGCTCGTCCACTCAGGATGCAACACCACCTTTCGCTCTTCCTCTGAAGTTGAAAGCTGCGTGTCCTGGTCCGATTCGGTTCAAAACACTGGATTTGTCTCGTATGGGCTGGATATGTATGACTGCACTTTGGTTATGATCTTGTACGAAGGCGTTACGGTAACACTTCTGTGTCACTGTGCTTTTGGTTGTACAACTGTGTTCGTTTAACTCTTCTTCGGTTACGGTGTTCTATGGCGATACTTCAGAATTACATATTTGTGGTGCAGTGCTTTGAGCGAGCGTGCATGCCTGCGTGCGTGCGAGCGACCGTGCGTGTGTGAGAGTGATAATCGATTTTACCATTATGTGACTACACTAATTGATTTTGTTGATTGTTTAACTTTACGTTACTTTTGTAGTTGGATGAATTTATGCTAGTTATACACTTGTACGACTATACTTTGGTTATATAATCGTACGCCTGTATTTTGGTTTACTGTTGTACGACTTTATTTTTACTATACAATTGCATATGTGTACTCTCGTTCATACAAGTACATGACTGTACATTGATTTTACCGTTTAATAACTGTATCTTGGTCACACCATAGCGTAAATGTGTTAGCTATACAGCTATTTGCCTGCACTTTCGTTGATACAGTTACATAACTTTAATTTGCTTATACAGTTGAATGGGTGGACTTTGGTCCTGCTTGTTGTGGTTACTTTCTGCCTGGTTGTACTGTTGCTATGCAGTCGTATGACCGCGCTCTCTTTGTATTTCAGTCACACGCTTCAACTGATACGACTGTACTTTAGTTAAATAATTCAGTGAACGTTCCTCATACAGTTGTAAGGTTACATTTCAACGGAAACGACTGTCCTGTACTTGTACAACAGCTCTGTGACTACACTTTGCCCCAAATGCAGCTGTCTGACGGGGTTTTGATTATGGAGTTCTGTGACTGCACCATGGTTATACCACTACACGACTGCGCTTTACACAGTAGTATGGCTGCACTTTGGTTTTGTGACTGTATGACCGTAAGATGACCCACCCAACATTTTCACCGTATTTTTTTTTTTTTTTTTTTTTTTTTTTTTTTTCAGTAACAGAGCTGTTTGAACGCAATTTGCTAGCATAAAGTGCAAGGCTCTATTTCGAATATAGGCTGAAAGCTTGATCACAGAAAAGATATAGTTGCAAAGTGAGACGACTGCAGGCGGAAATCTAAACAAATCTTAAATAAATGTTAGCGAACCGCCAAGTGAAACGTGGACAAACGAGTCACAAGACAAAACACGACGCGTTTCGACCTCTTAGGTCTCCTTCAGGCAAGACACAAACAAGTAGGACAATGAAAATGAGCGAATTTTTCGCTAAGCTTAGATCACTTCAGCGCAAGGTAGGCAGGCGTTGAGTCAACGTGTCTTTTCTCTTTCTCTCTCTCTCTCTGTGGGAGGGGGGGGGAGGGGCGATTGATTCAACGCCTGCCTACCTTGCGCTGAAGAGATCTAAGCTAAGTGAAAAATCCGTTCATTTTCACTGTCCTATTTATTTGTGTCTTGCCTGAAGAAGACCTACGAGGCCGAAACGCGTCGTGTTTCGTCTTGTGACTCGTTTGTCCATGTTTCTCTCGGCGGTTCGCTAACATTTATTTAAGATTTGGATCACAGAAGTTTTATCCCACAATGTATCTGATTGAACTGTACACACCCACGGGCATCGCTCCTCTTGTAGAGACGACTAAACGGGCATTGAATTCAACCGATCGGGACTGGCTTGAACGGAATTCAAAGGCATAATAATAATCATTCCATCCTTCCCTCGTCCTGGGGGGGATCTGCACGCAGATCGGCCAGGTACTGATCCTGCACCCCCACCCCGTTCACGGAGTACCTGCAGGACCCCGACCCCGGACCCGACCGAGCCGCCGCGTTCACCGACGACGGGTTCTACCGCACGGGGGACCGAGGGAAGCAGAACGCCGACGGCTCCCTCACCATCTTCGGTCGGACGGGCGACGCCGTCATCACGAGGGGATCCGGGATCTACTACCCCCACGTCATCGAGTCTGTCGTCAGCGCCAGCCCCGGGGTCGCTGACGTCGTTGTGGTCGGCGTCCCGGACCCGCTGATGGGGAGGAGGAGTTCTGCGCCTGCGTGGGTGCTGGAGGAAGGGGTGGGCGTTAAGAGGTGGAGGAGGAGGTGGGCGGGAAGCTGGTGGGGCCCGGCGTGACGAGGTTCTCGCTCCGGCCCGCTACTACCTCCGGTTCCGGTCTTTGCCGCGGCTGGCCACGGGTCGCCCCGACCGGCGGCGGATCAGACAGATGGCTGTCGACCGGCTCGGGGATGAGACGACGGACTGCTCTGCCCCGCTGAACCCTTAAGGTGGTGGTACTTGCTATCTCTCTCTCTCTCTCTCTCTCTCTCTCTCTCTCTCTCTCTCTCTCTGTCTGTCTTTCTCTCTCTTTCTGTATGTGTGTGTGCCTCTGTCTCTGTCTCTCTTTGTCTCTTTGTCTCTCTTTCTGTCACTGTCTGTCTCTCTCTGTAACTCTTAACCATAATCTTGTGCACATATACTGGTTTTCTCTCTCATTTTTTTATATTTCTTTTTAATCTCATTGCTTAATTTAGTTAGCAAGGACATCTTGAGAGAATGTATTCTACCTAAAACCTTACTTCTTGGTCGAATGACCTCTCTCTCTCTCTCTCTCTCTCTCTCTCTCTCTCTCTAAATCCTGTCTGCGTACACTGTTTTTGTCTCCCCTAATTTATTTCTTTTCATCGCATCAGCTTAATTTGACTCAGCTACGGCAGATTGAAAGAACAGGCTCCTTCGAAGAAGAAGCTTTGATTTCGATGGCCGGCAATATATTATGGGATGGACAACCAGACAGTGGCAATAAGGGGGGGATTATGCAGAGCCCTCAGAGAAATGGATGATACTGTATTGGCTTGGTGCACGGGACAAACACATGTTCATGAATGTCTTCAATTGCCCAAGAGGTATCGATCGAACAAGACTGTTTACTCAGCCTGACAACTGTTTG
>JADBJO010002319.1:165000-170000 GCA_016801955.1 Conus betulinus
TGTGAGAGCAGGACAGAAAGGAAGAGGAAGGGGGGGGGGGGGGGGGGGTGATAGTAGAGTGTTGCAGTTTAGCTTCTTATACTTTATGCAATATTTTTGGGCAGTGACTGAGTTTTCAGAATTGTAAGTTGAAGACTTTGTATGATTTCACCAGAATTTCGTCTCATACCAAAATATTCGGAACTGTGATCTGCTGTCATGTGAAGTGTGTGCTCTGTTCTTTTCAGCAGCATGTGACATATACATGGTCAGCAATATGTAGCTGGAAGTCATATACTCAACAACTCTAATAAAAAGAAAGACAGTTATTTGTCTTTGTGTAGTTTGTAATGTAAGTTATTTGTCTTTTTGTATTTTGTAATGTTAGTGTTGTTTTGTCTTTTTAATATTTTGCAATGTTTACCCACACTTTAACATAATCACTGTGCACATCATGGCTA
Source organism: Conus betulinus (assembly GCA_016801955.1). Taxonomy (NCBI): domain Eukaryota; kingdom Metazoa; phylum Mollusca; class Gastropoda; order Neogastropoda; family Conidae; genus Conus; species Conus betulinus. The sequence continues at coordinate 165,441 of JADBJO010002319.1, forward strand.
ATGAACTTAGAGACCATCATCAGCATAATCAGGAGGTACTGGAGGGAGCAAAAAGCACCGTCACAGACCTCTGACTTCCCGGCGGGTTATACCAATGGCCCCGTTAGACAATGAACAAGAGGTCGCCAAGCTTTGCTGAACACTCGACGAAACACCAACAAAGACATTCTTCTTCTTCTTCTTCTGCGTACGCAGTCTGATACTCCTGCGGATACTCCCTATATGGACAGGCAAGTATTAATCCCATCTACCCAACAAAGGGAGTGGAATGTTGTGTGCATGACCGTTTTTTTTTTTCATCCCGCCATTAAGGCAGCCATGCTCCATCTTGGGGGAAGGTGCATGCTATGTGTAACGTGTCATCCATACCAACGGCCAAACTGGCCTTCTCTTCCAAAAGTTGGTGATGGGATTTTACATGTGTGCAAGATGTTATGCGTGCGTTCACACCCGGAACCTCGGGTTTGTAGTCTCATTCGAATGGCTGTATGGGAAATGGAGTCAGAACTCGTGTTAACTTCGAGGGAAAATCCCCCTGTACCGAAACGGCCCGGCGGAGATTTGAACCCGCAACCCTTGGATTACGAGTCCGGCGCTCTACCAACTGAGCTATTCCGGCCCCAAACAAAGACACGGCATGGGAATCACCACTGAGCGGACTCCGTTGATGGCCAGCAGCAAACAACACAGCGCCGTCACTGCTGATATCACTGTCCACGGGGCAGACGCCAGGAACAGGAACTGCTCAACACTACGCTTACCTAGAAGCCGTCACCGGCAAGGCGGGATCCGAACCAGAAATCCTCTGCAGAGCAGCACTGCCCAATCAAAACCCGGTATTAAAGGACAAAAAAAACATGTCTCCACCGAACACAGGGTCAGGCTCCTGCACGAGCATTATCTCGGGGCAAGGGGGAAAAACAACTAAACATGTTACAAAAATCCTGCTAATACCAGCCGCCGTGGCGAAGTGGTTAGCGTCGCGGACTCCCGGCTGGGAGGTCGTGGGCTCGAATCCCATCAGAATCATGTGGGTTTTTTTTTTTTCTGCCCCGACCGGCTCCTACCCAGAGTTGAGTTTGCTACGGACTCAGTTGGGAAGACTGGGACCACACAGTCGAGTTCATCCACTTAATGGATGCGTTTTTTGAGAGTGTTGCTCAAATCTCCTGACCAACACTGCAGGTGCCTGTATCTCTCTCGGGCCTGGTTGACGCCGGGATATATTATGAAAGTAAGCGTAGAGAACACACCCTGTCATGTAGTCTCAGACCGAAATGGAAATCCGTAGCATAATCTTCATCATCCTCATTCTCATCGATCAGCATTAAAAAAAAAAAAGTCTCGGCTTCTGTGGCCCTTCATGCCCTGCTCTTATGGTGACCTCAATTTCGATGTCCTCTCTCCACGTCTGTGGCCTTGGTCTGGTTCTGTCGGGGTCACCGGTATCGGTGAGTCCATGGGGGCTGTCGTTGGACGGACGTGGTGGCGCCCTCCGCGGGGAGAGCTCACTCACGTCGGCTCCGCGACTAAGCAATTATTGTCGTCAGTAGGGGGCTTAGTAGTGGTGTCCTGCATATGTTAGATCAGAACAGGCGCCACTGAACACCACCGAAGTGACTCGACAGCAGTGCAGTGTCTCCTCCGGTGGGTTGTCTCTTGACAACTTGGAATTGACTGCTCCCTGTGGATTGCCGGTGCCGGGGCTGCGGCGGGTCCGACCGAATTGTGGCTGTGGACGGGATGTCGGAATGAGTGGCGTGGGTGCACTGCCTCTAAGGTGGCGCAGAGGCTGGGATAGCACCAAAAAAAAAAAAAAAAAAAAAAAAAAATCATGCTAACTCCTGTATCAACCCCCCCCTCACTGATCAAATTCATGCCTGTATACGCTTGCTGGGGGGGCCGGAATAGCTCAGTGGTAGAGTGCCGGATTCGTAATCTTGGGGTTGCGGTTCGGGATTGATCCTTGCCTGTCTCTACAGGGAGTGTCCTCAGGAGTATCAGCCTGCGCATGCAAAAACAAACAAACAAACAAAAACGCTTGCTGAAGGAGACTCCATCCGATTCGGGGTGCATCCATATGCGCTGGTACTACTGCAGCCGCGTGAACGTTTATTACGGTTCGCCGGCATGGACACACAGCGAGAGAGAGGAGAGGGTCTGTGTCAACAGGTGTTCGCCTCATTAGTTCATCATTCTTTTGTTTGTGCGTTTGTGATGCTATCTCGGATGATTTTGCCCATGTTTATTTCCTTGAATGTTATATTGTAATATAAAAAAAAAAGTAAAACACAGATTCGAAGTGTTCAAGTACACTAGAGAGAGAGAGAGGAGGGGGGAGGGAGGGAGAGACGCACACCCGTAGAGACGAGAGCGGAAGTAAACGCGCCCCCGCTCTCTCTTTCTCTCTCTTTCTCTCTCTCACACACACACATATATATATATATATATATATATATATATATATCTATATATATATACACTCACACGCATGCGCATGCACACACACACACACGCGCGCGCGCGCGCACCAAATAGACCAGAGGACATCTATGGGGGTGGAAGGTGGAGGAAGGGAAGGACAGTGTGTGTGTGTGTGTGTGTGTGTGTGTGACAGACAGACTGTTGCTTGTAGCCCAGCCGACCCCAAAGTACCATATCAGGGCTGTCATCCCGTCAAAGCTACTGTCAAGTCAGATTTAAAAAACACACACACACACACACACACACACACACACACACACACACACGCACGAACACATACCAACTTAATAAAAAAAAAATCTAAAAACACACCTGAATTTGACACACACGCACACACACACGCACGCACGCACGCACACGCACACACGCACACAGAATGTTGTGAGGAATATGGTGCAAGGCAGCTGAGAGCTGCGAGGGGGACGGAGAGGGTGAATACTGCGGTCAGTTCAATTCCTGTCGCGAAAAGCCTAGCCGATCACCAAGGTCCATATCAGGGCTGTCACTTCGTCGAGAAGTTTGGGGTTAAAAAGAATTCCCAGAAATTTGGCTCGCTTCGTCGGTGGAATGGTGGATTTATCCAGACGAACTTCAGGGTCAGCAAAGTACTGTCAAACGTTGTAAAAATGCATACAGCGAGTTTGGACAACGACGCTGTACACCCGCGTAAGTGGCTCCAACTGCATATATAGCAAAAAGTCGTCAACGCAGAGGACTCAGGACGTTGGTACAGAGCTGACTGTCTCATTCATTTTGATGCTGAAGGAGACAGGATGCATCCCTGGGGTACTCTCAGTGCCTGCGAGTGAATGCCAGACAATGTGGTGACAACAGAGACTTGAAGCTGCCGATCAGCTAAACAAAGGTTTTGAAAGAGAGAGAGAGAGAGGGAGGGAGGGGAGACAGCCTCGAACACCCAGATTATGAAGATCCATGCGAATACCAGATTTCCACGCGGTGGTGTTTAGCCTCTCCAGGTACAGAAAAGAAAAAGTCTTCCACAGAATTTGCAGTAAATCGTTCGTGTATTTTTGATGGTACAAATCCCTACACTCAACAGAAGGTAAGGTACGGTAATGTTGCTTATAGCCCAGCCGACCGCAAAGGGCCATATCAGGGCTGTTACCACGTTAAAATCAACTCACAAATCTTTCATTCACACAACAAAAAACTACATACATCTTCTCCACAAAAAAAAACCCCCGAAATTTTGTTAAAAAATCTTTTCACTGTAAAATCTCAGATCCAAAGAAAAATGTTAATCTCTTTCAAGAATTTAAAGATCGCATCGGGGGCGGAACATCTCTGAACAAGATTTCATGGAATCTGCTGTGAAATGTTTGTCTCTCACATCATGCAAGTCCCAACACCAAGTCGCTTACCGCAAGGTATCTTATTCTTTAAACAATAAGAATAAACAAAAGGAACAGGTGTGACCAGTGGCCAGTCTCTACAACACTTCTTCCTCCTTCAGCCCTCTGCGGACAGATAGGAGGAGTTCTTTAGGTCTGTTCAGTTCATGTGACTCATAGCCAAGCCGACGACAGGACGCCAAATCAGGGCTGTCACAACGTCAAAATCTGTTTCATTCATGTTTGTTTGTTTCAAAAAAATAAATAACCGGTGGACCACTTTCTTTCATATCCAAAATGCCGTAAACCTGCAGCTGTTTCACACACAAACCTTAGACCAACCGAAGAACATCGACCTCTGTCAGAAACTCCTATCATTTGGAACATCCCTGAACAACGACTACGTGGATTCTCCAGCAAACTGGTAATGGTGCCTGCGTGAGTGTGTGTGTGTGTGTGTGTGTGTGTGTGTGTGTGCCAAAAAATCTGTAAACCAGGACCTATTTTTCAGGCAAATCCTTGATCAATGGGCGTATCTACCTCTTCAAATACTAGGATCGGTTCCGACCATCCCAAAAACAAAATCCTCATCGATTTTACTGTGCAGTGTTCATGTTGTATTAGTGACCGTGTGTGTGTGTGTGTGTGTGTGTCTGCTGCGTGTGTGTGTTTGTGTGTGTGTGTGAGTGTGTTTTGTGCGTGTGTGTGTGTGTGAGTGGCCGTG
>JADBJO010002319.1:175000-185000 GCA_016801955.1 Conus betulinus
TGAGAGAGAGTCGCCACCCGACACATACTAGTCAAACCGATGACAAGAGCTGGTGGACTGATGCTCTTGGTTCCCTGGCAACACTGGAGGAAATGGCCATGGAGCTGCTGTTGTCTGTCAGTCTGTGTGGATTCCATTGGGATCTAAAGGACATTGATCACGTGCTCCATTTCTACTGGAGAACTGTTCTGCACAGAATGCCTTTTTTTTTTTTTTTTTTTTTTTTTTTTTTTTTTTTTTTTTTTTAATGTTACATGTAGCATTTGACATCATGTCTTTTGAATATCTGGCACCGGATGTCTACATGATTTTGGAATATAAGGCACTGGATGTCATGAATAAAGGCATTTGATGTCATGATTTGGGAAGATACGGTTTTGGATGTCATTATTTTTGGAAGAAATGGCAGCAGATGTCATGACTTTGGAATATATGGCACTGGATGTCATGACTTTGGAATACGTGGCATTGGATGTCATTGTTTTCGAATATATGGCATTGGATGTCATTGTTTTTGGAATATATACACCGGATATCATTGTTTTCGAATATATGGCATTGGATGTCATTATTTTGAAATGTGTATGCATTGGATGTCATTGTTTTTGAAATATATGGCTTTGGATGTCATTGTTTTGAAATATATGCATTGGTTGTCATGATTTTGAAATATATGGTATTGGATGTCACCATGATTCTGGAATATAAGTTACTGGATGTCATACTTTTGGCATACATGATGAGACAAAGGCATAATGGATTTTATACGTCATGTGCCTAAATTGTGATCATTTTACTGGATGTGTTTCTCACCATAATCGACGCAACTCCAGCCACCATTCCATTTTTTAAGTGAGGATCCTGGACTGACCAAGATCAACACAACTGTCAGATCATTTCTTCCATGTCATTGAAGGGTGTTTAGTGTTTGTGGTTCCAGTCCGTCCATGGCTTTTTCAATATTTTTCCAGCTAAACAAATTCACATTCAGGTAGGCATACACACATGTATGAACACACAAGCATGTACATGGATATGCAGATAACACACACACACACACACACACACACACACACACACACACACACACACACATACACATACACACACACACACGCGCGCGCGCGCGCGCGCGCACTAATTTGCACAAACACACATGTCCAGAAACACACACACGGGACATGCACGAACGTTTTGATTCAGGGAATCATTGAAAACTATATACATATTTTTTTTCCTATGAAGACGCGTATGATGATGTGAAATATTGATGGACTCTAATGAAAGATATGGACTGCCTTCAAGAAGAAAGAAACAGAACCAACTCAAAATCATATCAGGTGCACCCTCCTAGAATAAAGCCTTCCTGGAATCTGTAATAACATGTTTACATCTTTGTTGGTACACATCCAATACTCAATAACGAAACAAGCATTCAACGCTGAGCAGCTGGTAGCATGGTATACGTCACGGAGCCTCCTCATCCGTAGAAACAGGTACGAGCAGTACGCAGTCCGCCCAACAGCATTTCATCCTTACGGCTTTCAGACAGAGACGACGGGAATTCTCTTAGGTTCGTTCAATTCGTGTTAACAGACACATAGGCTAAAAGAGATTACAGACAGTGATCAACGTGCAGTACGCACACGCCGTTTTCTCTCCACGGCTTCCCGACAGAGATGGAAGGAGCAATTGTTTTAGATTTAGTCAATTCATCTTCTTCACTACCAAGCCAACGGCAGGGGATCATATTAGGGCTGTCACTTCGTCAAAAGCAGTTTCCTTCATGGTTTCTTAAAAAAAAAAAAAGGAAAAAGATAATCCGCAGACCGGTTTCTTTCCTGCCTATTCAAACCGCCTGAAAAACGGATCTAATATCCACACAATTCGAATAAAAGATATTAAAGTCCTTATATCACTACAACATGAGATCTGGAGACACGATGGAGTGGAGTAAAGTGCTGTAACGTGGTGTGTGTGTGTGTGTGTGTGTGTGTGTGTGTGTGTGTGTGTGTGTGTGTGTGTGTGTGTGTGTGTGTGTGTGTGTGTGTGTGTGAGAGAGAGAGAGAGAGAGAGAGAGAGAGAGAGAGAGAGAGAGAGAGAGAGAGTGTGTGTGTGTACACATGCGCGTGTGCGTGTATGCAGGCATGTTCGTGTATGTGTCAGTGTGTTTTTTGACTCTCTCTCTCTCTCTCTCTCTCTCTCTCTCTCTGTGTGTGTGTGTGTGTGTGTGTGTGTGTGTGTGTGTGTGTGTTGTGTGTTGTGTGTGTGAGAGAGAGAGAGAGAGTGTGTGTGTGTGTACACATGTGCGTGTGCGTGTATGCAGGCATGTTCGTGTATGTGTCAGTGTGTTTTTTGACTCTCTCTCTCTCTCTCTCTCTCTCTCTCTGTGTGTGTGTGTGTGTGTGTGTGTGTGTGTGTGTGTGTGTGTGTGTGTGTGTGTGTGTGTGTGTGTGTTTTTACTGATGTGGCTTATGGCTTGTGTCATTTACCTGAGCAAGGCAACAAGACGCCGAAATATTGGTGCAAGGTCAATACACTTGTGTGTCTTTTTTAATCTTTGAACGGTTTTTACATATAAAAGCATGAAAAGGCAACAAGCATCAACTAAGTTGATCCAGGTGTACACTTGTTCATCCTTCCAGTCTAAGATCCTTGCGGTGTTTGCCACTTCTACAATTGCCATCTCCTTTCTATTCTTCACTGAATCCGCTGAAATGGAATCAGACCTCGCTGATCTTCATGAGAAAATCTTGAGGGCGACTGAGAAATTGACAAGGTATGAGTCTCATTTTGATTTTCATTCCGCTTGTGGTCGAACTCGATCTCTTTGTCATTTTACTGATGCGGCTCATGCCTTGTGTCATTTACCCTGAGGAAGGCACAATAAGTCGAAATAGTGGTGCAAATCAATACACTTGTGTGTCTGTTTTTAATCTTTGAATGTATGTATGTATGTATGTATGTATGTATATATATATATATATATATATATATATATATATATATATATATATCTGTGTGTGTGTGTGTGTGTGTGTGTGTGTGTGTGTGTGTGTGTGTGTGTGTAGTGTGTGTGTGTGTGTGTGTGTGTGAGAGAGAGAGAGAGAGAGAGAGAGAGAGAGAGGGAGGGAGGGAGAGCATACTAACTATAGGGCAATCAAAAATATTCTCAATGGGAATCACTATGTCGTTTTTTAAAGCCTAGCTTTGTAAGGTATTGTTGCTTATAGCCCAGCCGACCGCAAAGGGCCATATCAGGGCTGTCACCGTGTTGAAGTCAACTCACAAGTCATTATTACAAAAGAAAAAGAAAAAAAAGGTCATTCACACAACCCTTCAAAAACACCCCTCCAAAAACACACACCGGATATTTTGTTAAAGATATCTTAGATCAGATGAAAAATGTTAATCTCTTTCAGAAATTCAAAGATCACATCAGGTGGGGCTACGCCTGTTTGTTCGTCGGCTATGTGAAACAATAAGCCCTCTGGGCATTGGAAGGAACAGTGCCCACCCTGTTCAAGAGATACATCGACGATCGCCTGGCTGTCGCTGCCTGCTCAAGAGACGATCTCCTTCACTTCATCAACCACATGTCCACAAATCACCCCGCCTTCCAGTACACCTTTGAAGTCTCCACCACTTCAACCAACTTCCTTGACCTCACCATCTCCATAGAGCCCAACAGATCCACACTCTCCACGTCCATCTTCTACAAACCCACTGACTCTCATTCCTACCTACTATTCACTTCCAGTCACCCACCAGCCACCAAAAACAGCATCCCGTACTCCAGTTCCTTCGACTCAAGCGCATCTGCAGTAGCAGTTCAGACTTCGAGGACCAGGCGCTGAGGATGTGTACCTTCTCTGAGAAACGGCAGTACCCGGGCAGACAGTTCAAAAAGCCTTGGAGAGGGCACGCAAGATGTCCAGACAGAAAGCTCCCACCGCAGTAGAGAGGGTTAACAAGAAAAACGACCAGTAGCAATCATCCTCTACCACCCTCACAACCTCACCATCTATGACATCATCCCAAAAGAACTTTCACATCATCCAGAATGACCCGGACCTGGGACGGGCTTTCCAGAAACTCTCCCCCTGACAGCGTTCCAGAGAGAGAAGAACCTCCGTGACTTGCTTGTGAGGGCCTGAATCAGCCACCAGACTGGTAACCCTGCTCCCCCAGGATGTAGACAGTGCGGCGAGGCCAGGTGCAAGACTTGTGCCACAATGACGCCTCCACAACCTTTGTGGGCCCACAGGGCCAGTTCATCCCTCGGTCAAATTACTCACTGCAAGTCAACATTGTGTACATTTTGACCTGCACTCTGTGCCCAAGCTCTACGTGGGTGAGACCTGCCGGACACTGAATGAACGATTCACAGAGCATCTTCGCTCAGTGCGGCTGAACCACAGTGACCCGATAGGCCAACACTTCAACAGCCCACTGAGCAGCTACACGCATGCAAAGGTGACAGCTGTATGGCAGAACCGGGCGACAGAGCATACCGCAAGCACATGGAATCCCACGTGATCAGCCGCTTGGGAACCATCCAGCCTGCAGGCATCAACACCAGAGTGACGGACCCTTAGTAGCCCTGGGCCCTCGTCTCTCTTTTCACTGCTTCTGTCCCCCTGTTGCCCACTTTTGACAAACACTCTCTCTCTCCTCTCTCTCTCTCTCTCTCTCTCTCTCTCTCTCTCTCTCTCTCTCTTTCCCCTTCCCCAACTCCCCTCTCCTCCCCCCTCTCCCCCTCTCTCCTCCCCTCTTTTTCTCTTTCTCCCTCTTTCCTCCCTATCTCTCCCCCCTCCCTCTCTTTCTCCCTCCCTCTTTCTTTCTCTCCCCCTATAACACACACACACACACACACACGCACGCGCACGCACGCACGCACGCACACACACACACACCACACACACACTGTTACATCTTTTCATCTTTAAGTAAACCACAACCCTCCTTTTCTCCTCTCTTTTACCACCACCACCACCCCCCCCCCCCCCCCCCCCCCCTTTTTTTTTTTTTTTTTTAAAGTAACTGTTCAACTATCCTTTCTCCTTGTGAATATTGCCTACCTTTTTCTTCTTTCTTTGCCTTTTCCTTCCTGTTTCTTCTTGATTTCTTCTCACTGTTTTTAGTTCTACCTCTGCCTTGGTTTTGCTCTCTTCTCTTCCTTCATTCTTCACTTTCTCCCCATGAAGCAGGGCCTAGGGCCCGAAACATCGGGATATAAAAACCTCACCCTAACGACCAGCTACCACATTCAGGTCAGTCGGACCCTTTTTCCTCTCTGAGCAAGGTCTTCTAACCGAGGAGGCCAAATAGAGGCTAGAAGCACATTACACGTGAAGGAAAAAAAACACAGCGTAAGAAACAACCTCAACAAACATGGGCAGCCTTTCGAAAGAAGGCACACAGCAGCGCAGATGGTGGACGTTTTCGCAGGGGAGCGGGAAAGGTCTCTGTGTAAAGTCCTGATGGAACAGAGAGACGTCTGCTTCATGGTACATCTTTCCTATTCATTTTTCATCATGTATGTCTAAACGTTCAGGCTGACGTCCAAAAAATGAACAGATTCGTCTTCCTTCCGTCAGTTGGCAGCATTCTTCCAAAGCTGGTCCTTTTCCTTTTTCTTTTCTGATTTATTTCTTTCCTTTTTTCTCTCTCTTCATGGGAATAGTCCAGCCGAGAGCACGGGACCATATCTGGGTTGTTAACCTTTCAAACTCAACTTCAGTAATGCATTGCCAGAACAAAACACCAAAATCAGCGCCTCTACAACGTGGAACGTCCCACCTGACCGACATTAAATCCACAAACCAATACAGAGAATAGTTACCAACCAAGGGCATAGACAAACAAAGAACAGGACAAGTTGGTGTCTTGTCCTGTACTTTGCTTGTCTATGTCCTTGGCGGTAACTACCCCCTCTCTCTTTCTAAATTTTGCTTCATTTTCCGCCCTCAGTCACTCCCATTTTGAAAACAACACTGAGAAGTTTGAGAGTAGTACGACAGCAATTAAAAAAAACAAAAACATTTACATTTTCTTCTCAATTGGCCAGATTCTTCGGAGGCTGGTCTTTTTTTTTTTTTTTTTTTTTTTTTTGTTTTTTTGTATGTCGACAGCCCAGACGACAGCAGGGGCGTGTCAGGACTGTTCACGTAAAATCAGTTTCAGGTACGCAAGGTAAACGAAGCAAGAATAACACACACACACACACACACACACACACACACACAAATTCAAACTCAGTTTCAGTTATGCATGGGAGACACAAGCACACGATAACAAAAAAAAAAAAAAACTACAGTTCATTCCACACATCAGGCATCTCACATGTCCGACATGAAACATGGTGCACAGCACTGCTCCACATATTGCCATCAACAGCAAACCACCTGGGGAGAACTGCTCTGAGAGTTTTTTTTTTTTTTTTTAAATGTTCTGTTATTTGTGATGCCTGAAGTGTCTGTTTCATGATTTGCATTAACTTGTGGCTCAGCCGACGGCAGGGTCATAACAGAGCTGTCAGAATTGGTTCTCTTATAAGCAGGGGGAAAAAGTCAGCAGATCCACTTCCTTTCAAACATATTTACAACTGCTTCAATACGTGGGCATTTCTTTCAAACATATTTACAACTCCTTAAATATGTGGGCATTTTTTTCAAACAGATTTACAACTCCTTAAATACGTGGGCATTTCTTTCAAACAGATTTACAACTCTTTAAATACATGGGCATTTCTTTCAAACAGATTTAAAAGTCCTTATATACGTGGGCACTTTTTTCAAACTATTTACAAAACTCCTCATATACGTGGGCATTTCTTTCAAACAGATTTGCTACTCCAATACGTTGGCATTTCTTTCAAACAGATTTACAACTCCTTAAATACCTGGCCATTTCTTTCAAACAGATTTACAACTCCTTCAATACGTGGGCATTTCTTTCACACAGATTTACAACTTCTTGAATACAAGGGCATTTCTTTCAAACAGATTTACAACTCCTTAAATACGTGGGCATTCTTTCAAAACAGATTTACAACTCCTTAAATACGTGGGCATTTCTTTCAAACAGATTTACAACTCCTTAAATACGAGGGCATTTTCTACACAATTTATCCATCTCTTCGAAAGAAAAATTGCACCAGTGTAGAAAAAAAGTGTGTGTGTGTGTGTGTGTGTGTGTGTGTGTGTGTGTGTGTGTGTGTGTGTGTGTGTGTGTAAGGACAGTTTGAAGTCTATTCGTTTTTTGACAGGCAGACAGTGAAGAGAAAGAAGTAAGGGAGTGACATGAGAAGACCTGGGTTGTCTGAGAATCAAACGAGCAGCATTGTTTCGTACTTTCTGGAGACGACTGAGAAGATTCTGGGACAGCCAGCAAAGAGAGAATTACAGTAATCAAGTCATGATAGAATGAAGGCAGAAACAAGGGTTTTTGTGGCATCAACAGAGAGACGATGTCGCACAGAACCAATGCGGCGAAGCTCAAAGTGACATTAACGGCAGACTGTGGAAACATGTTGCTGGAAGGAAAGAGCTGAGTCAAGGGTAACACCTAAATTCCGTGCAGATGAAGATGTGTGAATAAGGCAATTTTCCAGTTTGATAGTTTGGGATACAGTCAGATAAAGTAAGTCTTTTGGATGCAAAAAAGATCATTTCATTTTTTTTTTATTGTTGAGCTGAAGTTTTGTTAAGTGTCATCCAATATTTTCTGTTAATAATAATGCACGACTGTGTGAGTTGGATTGCAGAAGGCTGCTGAGAGATATCACTGGATGTGTAAATTTGATTGTCATCTGAAAAGCAGTGGTGAGACACGCTATGATGGGCAACAATGTCGGAGATTGGGTGAAGTACGAAAAGGAGTGGGCCCAAGACGGATCCCTGAGAAACTCCGTACTGGAGGATAGCCAACGTTGGCACCGATATCCACGCGTCAACCAACGCAAACAATGGCATTGAAATTCACCATTCAACCAAAGCAAATAATGGCACTGATATCCAAGAGTCAACAAAAGCAAATAACGGCAATGATATCCACGAGTCAACCAAAGCGAACAATGGCACTGTGTAATTTCTTCGTTGTGTGAGCCACAGCTCCTGTGTGAGACTGTCGCCATTTGTCGCCGGCAGCAGAGACGCCGTCGGTGGTATAGTTGTGTGAGCCACAGCTCTGTGGTGAGATTGTTATTTCAGTCCTGTGTTGGACTTGACCCTGCAGACGTCTTCTTCTTCAGTGTTCTTCGTAGGAACCCCGCAGACGTCTTCTTGTTCAGTGTTCTTCGTAGGAATCCTGCAGACGTCTACTTCTTCGGTGTTCTTCGTGGGAACCCTGCAGACGTCTTCTTCTTCTTCTTCAGCGTTCTTCGTAGGAATCCTGCAGACGTCTACTTCTTCAGCGTTCTTCGTGGGAACCCTGCAGACGTCTTCTTCTTCAGCGTTCTTCGTAGGAATCCTGCAGACGTCTACTTCTTCGGTGTGTTCTTCGTGGGAACCCTGCAGACGTCTTCTTTTTTCAGCGTTCTTCGTAGGAATCCTGCAGACGTCTTCTTCTTCAGTGTTCTTCGTAGGAATCCTGCAGACGTCTTCTTCGGTGTTCTTCGTGGGAACCCTGCAGACGTCTACTTCTTCGGTGTTCTTCGTGGGAACCCTGCACGACGTCTTCTTCAGTATTCTTCGTAGGAACCCTGCAGACGTCTTCTTCTTCAGCGTTCTTCGTGGAAACCCTGCAGACGTCTTCCTCGGTGTTCTTCGTGGTGGGAACTCTGCAGACGTCTTCTTCAGTGTTCTTCGTGGGAACCTTGCACCGTTCAGAGAAACTCTGTGTGTTGGGCCGGACGCGGCCAACAACGGCGAAGAAATAGTTATCTATCTATCTATCTATCTATCTATCTATCTATCTATCTAATATAGATATACATATATGTATAATATATACACAAATATATATATATATATATATATATAATAAAATATATATATATATATATATATCTTGTGTATTGTACGCCCCTGTGGTTGGCGTGCTGGATTATTGACGTATTCATATACGGATGTTTGTCAAATGGCTCGTGCAGCATAAAACAAACAGAAAAAAAAAAATGTGTGGTTTGTTGCCTGGCTGTCAATGTTCGGGCGAATGGGGGTGTGTGTATCTGAAAGTCGTGCACGCATCCAGAATTTCTGTCTGAGAGTCAGACAGTCAGACACCCGTAGACACGACCCATTCCACCCGTAACAGATATCCACGAGTCAACCAAAGCGAACAATGGCACTGATATCCATGAGTCAACCAAAGCAAACAATGGTACTGATATCCATGAGTCAACCAAAGCAAAAAATGGCACTGATATCCACGAGTCAACCAAAGCGAACAATGGCACTGATATCCACGAGTCAACCAAAGCAAACAATGGCACTGATATTCACTTGTCAACCAAAGCGAACAATGGCACTGATATCTATGAGTCAACCAAAGCAAACAATGGCACTGATATTCACTTCTCAACCAAAGCAAACAATGGCACTGATATCCATGAGTCAACCAAAGCAAACAATGGTACTGATATCCATGAGTCAACCAAAGCAAACAATGGCACTGATATCCACGAGTCAACCAAAGCGAACAATGGCACTGATATCCACGAGTCAACCAAAGCAAACAATGGCACTGATATTCACTTGTCAACCAAAGCGAACAATGGCACTGATATCTATGAGACAACCAAAGCAAACAATGGCACTGATATTCACTTCTCAACCAAAGCGAACAATGGCACTGATATCTGTGAGTCAACCAAAGCAAACAATGGCACCGATATTCACTTGTCAACCAAAGCGAGCAATGGCACTAATATCTATGAGTCAACCAAAGCAAACAATGGCACTGATATTCACTTCTCAACCAAAGCGAACAATAGCACTGATATCTATGAGTCAACCAAAGGAAACAATGGCACCGATGTTCACTTGTCAACCAAAGC
>JADBJO010002319.1:192500-197500 GCA_016801955.1 Conus betulinus
CAATTTTGTTGAGGTAACTTAATGCAGTTCATCCCCGCCACCCTCCACCACCACCACCACCCACCACCACCCCTCTTTCCCCAAAAAAAAAGTCAACAGTTTCCTGTTTATTCCCGGAAAAGGTGGGGCATAGGGGCCAATGATCAGTGAACGTGATGAGGTCTGCTTGTCATATGACTGTACTTGTACCAGGGGCGGATTGGGGGGCTCCTGGGATTCCGGAACACTCCCACCTTCGCCCCTCCTTCCTCCCTCCCTCCCTCTCTCTCTCTCTCTCTCTCTCTCTCTCTCTCTCTCTCTTTCTCTCTCTTCTTTCAAAGACGAACACAAAAACAAATTACATGTGCGTGGTGGAAAGATACTTGTTATCTGCCGAGAGTTTTCAGAGCACCTTACTGACTACGGCCTATTTCTACAATATGTGCACACACACACACACACACACACACACACACACACACACACACACACACACACACATGCGGGCGCCACAAAATCTTGTCTTAACACCCACACCCCCTACTGCCTCCACACCCCGCACACCTCTAACCTCGTTCCTTCTTTTTCAAATCGGTTGCTGCACCCTAACTCAATTACCCCCACCCCTCCTCCCCCTACCCACCCTACTTCCTCCTCCATCAGTACTTGACTCGTCCTTGAGTACACCAGCTCATTTGTAAGCGCCCTTGCGAAACACACAAACCTGACACGTAGCGTGTTCATTCCTAATAGTGAGAATAGTTAGAGCATGATACTGTTAGCAGTTCATCTTTTTTTTTCCCCCTTTAACCATCCACTCGGAACATATGAATACTCATACATTCCTTACTTCATGTTTCTATGTCCTTCGTGAGAAGTGGAAAGTGACTTTCCTCCCCACACTGTTTCGACTTACACCACACACTGTTTGACTTACTCCCACACTGTTCGACTTATTCCCACACTGTTCGACTTATTCCCACATTGTTCGACTTACTCCCACACTGTTCGACTTATTCCCACACTGTTCGATTTATTCCCACACTGTTCGACTTATTCTCACACTGTTCGACTAACTCCCACATTGTTCGACTAACTCCCACACTGTTCGACTTACTCCCACACTGTTTGACTTATTCCAACACTGTGTCGATTGATTCCCACACTGTTCGACTTACTCCCACACTGTTCGACTCATTCCCACACTGGCTGACTCATTCCAACACTCTTCGACTTATTCCAACACTGTTCGACTCATTCTCACACTGTTCGACTTATTCTAATACTGTTCGACTCATTTTCACACTTTTCGACTTATTCCCACACTGTTCGACTTATTCCAACCCTGTTTGTTCGACTCATTCTCACACTGTTCGACTCATTTTCACACTGGTCGACTCATTCCCACACCGTTTCGACTCATTCCCACGCTGTTCGACATATTCCCACACTGTTCGACTTATTCCCACACTATTCGACTTTATTCCGACAGGAAGGCAATCCATATCGATTCATAAATGCACCGCCCCTCTCCATCCCTTACCACCACCACCATCCCACCCCCCCCCCCCACCCCCCCCCCCCACCCCCCCACCCCCCCCCCCCCACCCTCCCCTCCCGTCACAGGAGACAATGCACGGCTGCCACACACCACTTCGATGGTCTCAACGGTGCCTGTTCAGACCGACATCCGCACAGAACACCAACCTCTACCTCCCCCACCCCCACCCCCCCCCCCTACCCTACACCCCCCCATCCCACCCCTGTCACACCCCAGCTGACGCAAATCACTGGTTGGTCAGCCAGTGCTTGCGAAGAGAGCGTCCGCATGCGGAGGCGTTCCTCACAGCCATCCGGCGACTGTCATCCCGTGAGCCTGTCCCGGACCGTTCATCGGCGCTGAACACACAGGACCTCCCCCATCTGATACCCCCCCCCCCCCCCCCCCCCCACCACCACCCACACACCCACCACTTCTTTCCTTTCTTGACCAGACTGTAACTCTTTAGTGTTCCCGTGTGTGCCACAAACCGCATTCGTTATATCCAATCTTAAAAATAAAAAAAAAAAAAAAAAAAAATAAAATAAAAAAAAAAAATTAAAAAAAACAGATAAATCCATTCTTTTGGGCAGTTTTTCATATCCATGCGAAATTTATTCCATCTTTTCAATGAAAGAAAAGATACTGAGATGACTGTTCAGTACCATGTTCGTGGCTTCCGATGAAAACTAACAATACTCACCGCGCTCCCTACTCTCCCCCGCTCTCACCGAAAGAGCAGGGGTTTTTTTTTTTGTTTGTTTGTTTTTTTGATGTCTTCAAATCCCAACGTGTTTTAGTCACAAGAAAAATGTTTCCCAACTGCGAGTGCTTAACAGAAGAGCAAGGAAAAGGAAACGAAGCGGGTTGGGAGGGGGGGGGGGGGGGGGGGGTGTGGGGAGGAGGGGGGGGAAGCAAGATTTCTTACCATACTCTCTCATACAGGCCTACGATACCTTCTTTGGGTCATCTTACTGAAGCAAAAGTTTTGATACTAAGTGCCACTGTAGGTTCTCTTGCCGTTTTTGAATGTTCTCAGTGTCGTCCTAACGGAAAGACATGTTCGAAGGGGGGAAAAAAATACAAGAGAAAATTTTTTCAGAAGGAGACTACGCACCACTGTGCAAATATGGTTAAACAGTAAATGCAAAATTTAATTTTCGATAAAATACACATTTGATGGACATTTCCGTCGTTTTGGTTATTGATATGCGAGTCATTTTCTTTGTACTGAAAATGTCGAGCCATGCATTGAAACAACAGCAAGCGCTCTGTTTGTGCATGCCAGCATGTGTAGGCCAATGCATGTACGTGTAAATTCATGCGCGTGTGTTTGTATGTGTATGGGAAAGTGTGTGTGTGTGTGTGTGTGTGTGTGTGTGTGTGTGTGTGTGTAAGGGAAGCGCGCGCGCGCGCGCACGCGCGCGCACACACACACACACACACACACACACACACACACACACACACACACGTGCACCTTTTCTTTCTTACAAATTATGCAGCGCGGTTCTCATCTCACCTCAGCGTCACAGCAAGGCGTTCTTCTTCAAGTGAAGCTGCCTGACAGAAGTTCGTCAATTCCTCCTTCAAAATCTGCAGCACACCGTTGTAGCAGACTATGGCAAGTGCAATGTCCAGTGGTGTTTTTTTTTTTTTTTTAATCCGCAGGTTCGTGAAAATCGTTCGGCAGTTCAAGCATTAAATGACGAGACATCCCCCGTGTCAGTCTCTCAATCTATTGATTGGAGTGTACATAAAATCGTAGCGTACACACCATGTTAAGTTGTTTTTTTTCTTCCACCAACATCACATGTCCACCACCACATCAGCGTTTCGTCAGCTTCGTAAGCGCCATTTTCTTTCTGTGGCTTTGCCGAGCGGCTAGGCTGTCGACGAACGGAAAACCTGCGTGTTGTCATCTACTACTTGGTCAGAACGCTGTCATGCTTACCATGCCAACGTTGGTGGTAGAATCTGTCAGTTGTTTGGATGAGAATGTCGACTTAAAAGAAGAAGCCATTGTTGTCCACCCGAACACAGCTATAAAACGCTGCCAAAACGTTGAACCTTGGATGGGGGTTGGGGGGGGGGGGGGGGGGGAGGGGGAGGGGAAGGAGAGGGGAGCTCTGTCCAGGAGCTGATTAAGGTGTGATACCCCAGTTTTTTGATTGGCTGGCTCCTTCGAGTCCACCCCGTCTGTCCACTTCGCTCTCTCTATCTAGCGCGCGCGACTTTGACGAGAGTCACGTGCAGTTTTGAAACCTGCTGCTCACGCTGTGCGATTTCAAGGCTTTTTCCTTCTAGCACCTCTTTCTCTGACACCCTGCTCTCATTGTGTGTGTGTTCGCACGCGCCCATAAATGCATGCATATATTAGTGAACGAGTGCGAGGGGGGGGGGGGGGGGGGGGGGGGGGGGGGGGTGGAGGAAGAGCATGACGCACGTGCACATGCGTAAAGCGGCTGACACACGAGCCTCCCCGCCCGTACGCTTCGGAAGTACCGGTCGAACCCGATCCCAAAACGCAGCGTGTGTCACAGTAAACGTACGTCTCAAACGGCCTTCGGCATCAAGTTCAACCCGACCGTTCGAGATACGTCGTGATCTATTCGAAACGGACAGCTAGTATCCTCCAACCAATCAACGCTCAGCATTGAGCCGACACCCTTGGCACATGGAAACAATGGCGTCTTCCAGCAAGGTGGTCAAACTGTCCGATTCAGAGACCAAACAATTAATTGAATTGTACCAAGGCCATGATGTGCTTTGGAATGTCAATTCAAAAAATTATAAGAATCTGAATATTCGAGAAAAAGCTTTGTATTCAATTGTACAGTCGTTTGAAGCGGCAAGTGGGATCACAATGACCTTCACCTCACATCCGTTTTAAAACTATCGTGAAGCACTCCGTCCGTTCGACACTGACTGGTCAGACAGCACAGGTTCAAACGTTTCGTCTCAACCGTACGGGCGGGGAGGCTCGTGTGTCAGCCGCTTAAGCTCACGAGTTCACGCTCTCGACGGTGTATTCTATATATGGCCGTTCTATACATAACCGTCCGAGAGAGTTTGCTTCGTACTGGAAGTCCCCCCCCCCCCCCCCCCCCCCCCCCCCCACCCCCCCCCACACACCTCACACACACACTTTCTCTTCTCTGTGTATGCCTGGCCCTGCCTCCCCCTCACCTTTTTACCCCCACCTCCGTTCTCTCTGTCCTCGCCTCCTCCTCCCTTCCTGCCCCCTCTACTACCAGTTGCTACCTCCCCCTTACCCCCGCCCCTGCCTGTCCTCTCTCTCTCTCTCTCTCATCCTCTCTCTCTCTCTCTCTCTCTCTCTCTCTCTCTCTCTCTCTCTCTCTCTCTCTCTCAGTGTGTGTGTGTGTGTGTGTGTGTGTGTGTGTGTGTGCGTCACATGTATACCATATCTGGCACACCTCAGGCTAATGATTAAACTTAATGGTATCTGTGTAATTGTTTG
>JADBJO010002319.1:202500-220000 GCA_016801955.1 Conus betulinus
GATGAGTGTGGTCAGCTGTTTTGTGAATAGGAAGGATGTGTTGCCTATACCAAGGGACTCCCATCTATGGAACAGCACAAGACCACACAGCAGGTGCTACTTGTGCATACCATTTTCTTTTAGGTCGATGGATGGGGTCTTACTTACAGTCTGTACAGTGCCTGTGTTTAAATGCTGATGATGATGTTAAGACAATGTGTTTTACTTTCATTGTAGCCAAGCCGACCACTAAAAGAAGTCACCATGTTGGACATAAATTCCTGTTCTAAAAAGAAAAGCAAGAACAAATAAGACGATACATATACCAAATTGTATATATATATATATATATATATATATATATATATAATATATATATATATATATAAGTCCTCGAATTCATAATGTAAAGCTACAGAATTGATATCTTTGAATTAGATCAAAGCTAAACCGTCTTGAGGACTCCAGCGCTTAATTTCCACCCTGAGAATGCAAAAATAAGTAGCGAATACAATCATCATGGTCATCATCATCATCATCATCATCATCATCATCATCATCATCATCATCATCATCATCATCCCAGTGCGACAAACGGTATATAAGAAGGCTAAGTTTTCACCGCAGAATGGACTGCTATGTTTGTTCTGGACGTCAACAGATTACAGCTGAAAAAAAAATTAGCAAGACATAAACTATAAACAAAGGAAAAAATGTAATTAACAAAGGCAGGAGAAAGTGCATCAAAAGCAGGAAAACAGTGTACAGCAACAAACAAAGAAAAAGAGATAGCGAAAGCAAAGTCTGAGAATGACAAAAAGGACAAATTACTGCTATAGAATGTCCAGAAGATGAAAAGTACCAAATGGCTAGTGATACCCTCTTTCCACTTCACATCCCCTGGTGGAGAAAGAAGTGGGGGAGAGGGCGGGGGGGGGGGGGGGGGGGGGGCAATCTTCTCGTCAACAACAAAAAAATCTGCAAAGTAAAGAGAAAGAGAGCAAACATTCTGAAGTACCTAGGTCATTTTTTTTTTCAATTGTCATGTCCAAGTTGAAGAACAGTGGGAGTGAGGATGGCAGCAAGACAAGAGAGACAATTCCAGCATCATGACGTTTGTCTGTACTAGTCTGCCGCCACACCACTCCCCCCCCCTCCCCTCCCCCCCTCTTAGAGAGACAATTCCAGCATCATGACGTTTGTCTGTACTAGAGTGCCCCCACACCACTCCCCCCTCTTAGAGAGACAATTCCGGCATCATGACGTTTGTCTGTACTAGTCTGCCCCCACACCACTCCCCCCTCTGGGTTTCGCTGCGATGCGTTGCGCAGCGCTGTGCTGTGTTGTGCTGTGCCGTGCTGTGCTGTGCTGTGCTGTGCTGTGCTGTACTGTGTTGTGCTGTGCTGTGATGTGCTGTGCTGTGATGTGCTGTGCTGTGTTGTGCTGTGCTGTGCTGTGCTGTGCTGTGCTGTGCTGTGCTGTGCTGTGTTGTTGTGTTGTGCTGTTGTGCTGTGCTGTGCTGTGCTGTGCTGCTGTGCTGTACTGTGTTGTGCTGTGATGTGCTGTGCTGTGCTGTGCTGTGCTGTGCTGTTGTGTTGTGCTTCGCTGCGCTGCGTTGCACAGCGCTGTGTGTGTTGTGTTGCTGTGCTGTGTGCTGTCCTGTGTGCTGTGTGTGCTGTGTTGTGTTGTGTTGCGTCGTGTTGTATTTGTTGTTTTGTGTCGTTTTGCGTTGTGACTGTTATGATTTATAACAGGTTCATTATGGTCCAGCACGGCATGATGAAAGTCAGAAGCCATCTCTCTCTTTCCATCGCCTTAGCCTTCCCTGACCTGAATCAAATGTTCTTTTTTTTTTTTTTTTTTTTACTGCTGGATGGACAAGGAGAGTTGTACCAGGCCGGAAACATCCTAAAAGTCCTAATCCATGAATGGTTCGAACTCTGACCGCCAGTTGTGCTTGCAAACGCTCCAGTGAGTTGACTAAGAGCCCCTCTGTCACATCGTATTGAGTTGAGTTGTGTCGTGTCGAGCCGTGTTGACTCGCGTCGCGTCGCGTCGCGTCGCGCCGCGCTGCAAAGCGTTGCATTGTGTTGCGTTGTGTTGTCAGTACAATCAAACCTGTCTGTGTGGAAACTGGACATCTCTTCCTCCTTGTGCGTCATCAAATCTGTTCATCGACCAACGGTCGGAGGACGACGACAGAATTTTACCTGGGGCCAAATGCCAAGTTGCCGTAGATAGTTTTACATGTGGTAAATCCATGTTTGACAAGGAAGCCTAGTTAGTCGTTTCATCCCACACACATGAATACTACTCTATCACTTAGTAGTCACCGCTTCTCCAGACAGTCTACAGGTTTCTACCATACCACGTCAACAGAACCCGCAGACATCTGTAATCATCTACAAGAAGCAAGCAAGACCCATGGACACAACTACAACAACAAAAAAGAAGATGAAAGGGGGGACTGAAAAAGAAAAACAAAACGGTCATCTGTGAGCACCTGCAACTAACCAACTCCATGGTCATCGGCGCAATCAAACAAACCCAGAGGGAGGTAATTTGAAGTACTTCTTCACTTTGTCTATTCAAGAAGAGATAACTGTGATATGCTGGAACGACCCGTTTCTTCAACAAAGGGGACAGAAAAAAAAGGAAAGAGAGGAGAAAAAGAAGAGAAGAGAAAACCACACTTTTAAAAATGAATGAAAAAAAAATAGAAAAGAATTGTAGTTCTCTTGTTTTTCCTTCTTTCTTTTTATCAGATGAAGAAGGGCATGTGATGTGCTAGGGACACACACACACACACACACACACACACACACACACACACACACACACACACACACACACACACAGAGAGAGAGAGAGAGAGAGAGAGAGAGAGAGAGGGAGAGAGAGGAGAGAGAGAGAGAGAGAGAGAGAGAGAGAGAGAGAGAATTCAGAAAAAAAAAGAAAATGTGCTCCATGGGCCAGCATGCCACTGAACATCCCCCCCCCCCCCCACCTCCCCCCCCTCCCCCCCCCCCCCCCCCCCCCCCCCCCCCCCCTTCTTAAGTCATCGTTGGATATATTTTCAGCTTAAAATCATCCTTAGAGATATTTTCAACTTTCTCAGTTAGCACACATGCTCTGTTTCATCTCTGTCCTTCCCTTGTGGCGCACACAGCTTTGTTTCCATTCTCTGTCTTCTTCGTCCTCATGGTTTATGTTTTTGGATGGTCTAGTACAACAGATAAGAGCCACCAGGGCTATTCATCATGAGCAGACATTGTATTTTTAGTCACATCTATAAAAAAAAATAAATAAAAGGTAAGTCAGGTTAAAAAGGGCAGTGATGCCGTTTTACAGTCTAGTGACTAAACTGAGAAATCATATTGTTCGGGGTAGGTAGCACATGGTTAACTATCAGTGGAAATCCTCCTCTGTACATGTGGGTTTTTTTTTTTCTCATTTAGAGCACTGTGTTTCATTATCATTTTACGAGGACAGGCCATGGCCATGATAGCAGAGGAAAGCGAGCCGCCCTCATGTTGCTAGAGACAGCCAGAGCTGGTCACATCACGTGACTATCTCATGTCAACATACAGGTGGGATCCGTTCTGTCGATTTCTTTTTCGTTTGTTCATTTACAAGTTTACTCGTTTATTTATTAATTAATTTGTTTATCTATGTGTTCATTCATTCATTCATTCCTGGATCGAGTAAATAATTAGCTGGTCAGTTGATTGATTGATTGATTCGTTGATTGATCTATTCATGTTGAAATGACTTGACCTGGGGACCAAAATATCAACATGCAAAAGCTGGTTTCACATATTGAAGCGTTGTGTGGGGGAAGCGGTAGGGGGGGGGGGGGGGAGGGGGGGGGGGGGGGGGGTGAAAGGTGACGGTGATTCATACACCATCAGAATCAGCATCATGAATGTGAGATTTGTCCCGGCCCCTCTCCTCAGAGTTGCTGGGTGAACTGTACTGTCTCGGGCCTGATGCGTAGGCTCGGAACACATAGCTCACTTTCTTTTTTTTTCCACGTCACAGATGGTTGGTTGGTTGGCTGGTTGGCTGTCTGGTTGGTTTGGTCGGTTGTTTGGTGGGATGGTGGTTGGTGGGATGGTTGGTTGGCTGGTCGGTTGGTGGTTGGTTGGTTGATTGGTTGGTTGCTTGCTTGCTTGCTTGCTTGGCTGGTTGGTTGCTTGCTTGTTGGATGGTTAGTTTTGTTAGTTGGTTGGTTGGTTTTTTCGTTTCTGAAAGTGTTACTCCAAGGTTCTGTCCAGAGCTGTAGGCGTATGTGACGGGCCCGGGTGATTCACCATGAAAGCATGTTGTGGCCTCCTACAGAAATGGTCAAAATGAAACGCTATAACGTCATCACCGTCCTTTTCATCCTCAACAATCCTCAAATGAAATGTTTCCTCGTGTCTTTGGTCTGTCATTCGCTGTAAAGTCTCCATGTCAGGTTCTAAGTACGGGGGAGTAAGGAGGAGACATGGTCGTACGACCAGTAACCCCACCCCGTACAAAGCGTTCAAGAATGGTCTATGAGACTTCAGTCCCAGTGCAGGGTTTTATTTTCATAAAGAAAAAACGATGATGTGTGTCGTATAGAGTTGTTGTTGTTGTTGTCGTACCCTGGCTAAAAGACTCCAGGGATCATCCAAAGAGCCGAAGTATTCGAACACTATGGTACAAATGCATCAGCTCGGGATGAGAGCATTACGCGTGTGACGGTTTTTGATTAACCCCGCCACATGGGCAGCCACACTCCGACTTTGGGGGATTTTGGAGGCTGATGATGTTATGCTAGGAGCTTGTCACAACTGAAGACAATTCCCGCATAACTATGCAGAGCATAACACATTTTGATGTAGCCTTGGTGTTCTAGCCTATGTCAATTGGCCTGACACAGCCTTAAGCCAAGGTGAGTCGTATAGAGATAGCCAAGAGGAAGCCACAAGGTCGAAATTCCTGACTTTCAACCATGAAATGTCAAGATGGGGACATGGAAAGTAAGGTCGAGGACCAAGACACGAAAGACTGGACAAGTGGGAACTGAGATAAGAATTTAAAAACTAAACCCGAACAAAAACTTTCATTCCACGCCCATCTTGCGCCGAACGTGACCAGATAAGTGATTCCTCGTTCTTCAGTTTCCTTGTCCTGAGTGGTGTTCATTGCGCGTGAAGAAGACCTAAGTGGTCGAAACGTATTGTGTTTTGTCTTGAAAGTTATTTGTCCATGTTATCTGGCGGACTTATTTCAAATACCTTCTAAACTTTTTTTCATGAGACATGCTGCTGTACTCATAAAGTGAAGACGACTTATACAGCAGGAGAAGAATTCATACTAATAAAATCACCACAGATGACATCAATAATTGGTAACTCATAGATAAAGAATCGTCTCAGCCACTTTCAAGACGAAAAACAAGAGGATGACCATGACTACTGTACAAAGCAACGTGCCTTTCAACAATGGTGACAATGTCAGGTCTACATCAGTCTACAGGACATCGCGAACAGCAGCAGCCTGGAGAAAACTGTGAGCATTTCCACGGAAGACTTGACTCCAAGGTTGGAGCTGAAAACGCTGTTAAGAAAGAGATGATGGGGACACAGGGAAAAGGCGAGATGGGCATGCTGTCAGGGAGATTTGCACCTGAAAGGCCTGGTCATTAAAGGAAACATCCCTCCACAAAAAAGGTACACTAGACAGGTAGTCCGTGTCACTAGATCGTGTGATGGAAAAACAGACAGACTATGTCTGTAGTGCCAGCAATTCCAGAAGACTACTGCAGAACTTCAGAGAGAGGGAAAGAATTGACACATCACGTGATCACCACAAAGTCAGAAGTTCAGCTTCTGCTGAACTGGAAAAAAAAAAATGAAAGGAAGCTGCAACAAAAAGACATAGGTTCAACATTTGGTTCCAAAAACAGACAGACTGACAAAAGATGAGTGTATGATGACTCTTACGAACACGTTTCAAGGCCTACAAGAAATATTAAAAGAAAGAATAGGGTGTACAAAGCCGTTTGCAAAAAAAAAAAAAAAAATGAAAGAAAGGTCGGAAAACAATGTCAGAAACACTAGACCAATAGAAATCACAAGAGCATATCAGCAGAGACATTGTGCAGGGAAGCGGAACGGGAAAAGGAGAACGTGCCGCAGAAGAACAGCAAAGGCTAAGGCACAGGTGGAAGAGACCCAAGCCAACAGACGGGTCAAGCGGAGAGCCAGGACAGACAGCAGGAGCTAAATCGCCAGTCTGACGTCGAAGGCTTTGGCAAGACAACCCAATCTACTCTGGAGTGACACCGGCGAGCAGACCCGTTTGGTCCCGTCATATCAACGTAATGCACAGGTAAGTGATCAAGAAGACGGCTGTGATGAATAACCTGGCGGGCTCCACGTGAGTGCCAACATGAAGATCCTGACTCAGGTATACACAGTTCGACCCCACATGGAATACACCTCCACCTCCCGGTCTGCAGCAGCGAAGAGCGCCACAGACCCTCTGAACAAACAGCCCCATGGCTGCAATAGAGAAGACGGCTGGATCACTGTCAACCCAGGGGAAAAGAAACGAGAAAACCCTGAGAGGACCTGAGAATTTGATGAGGCTTCCATCTCATCCTTGGCATTCCAGGCTCCAGCCTCTGACAAAGAACCGCACTAAGCAGCAAAGTCCAAATCACCTGGTCGATACGCTTCAGCAAAAACCCACTGAACTTCTCCCGCTGATAAAACCAACCACAGGAAGAGCTTCAAGACTTTAAAGAATGGTCAATGGATACTGCAGCAGTCATCTTTCATGCTGCTGGAGTCTGAGCACACACACACACACACACACACACACACGCGTGCGCGCGCGCACGCACGCACGCACGCACTCACTCACACACACACACACACACACACACACACACACACACACACACACACACACACACACACACACACACACACACACTCCCACGTGGCAATGGAATTAAAATCCCTGCCTTTCAAAATACTGGACAGAGACTACTCATCTACCACCTGGACTCAGATCTGTGCAAATAGTGCTGCAGAAAATGCTGTTCAAAATGTGGGGAGGGGGGGGGGGGGTCCACAAACGGTTTCCTGATGGCAGCTCTGACATCGTCACTCACCACTGGCCAGTTCTCCACCGACGCCAAAGCTGAAACGTGCGTTTTACGTTATGCTGTTCACACCCCACATGCATGGAGAGATCTGTCATTCCACACTATCTTCCTCGCCGACTGCCGCGCCCTTCTCCAGGGTCTTCAGTCTAACCAGGATACCAGAAGGGCTTCAAGGACTGGGCTCCGAAACAATCCTGATGTTGCAGTGGAGCCCCTCCTTTGTGGTGTTACGGGCAGTGAGGAAGCTGACAAACTCTCCTAGCAAGACAGCAAACAGAAGCAGACTGTCCACCGAACGTCCTGTGGAGAAGTCAAGACCCTCACTGAAAGCCACTATCAAAGACGTGGAGATGGCGTTTGCAGAAATGCTTGGAAGAGGGCATCTACCGACTGGAAAGGACACCAGTTCACTGTCTTCTGACCGAGAACAGGACATTGTCAGCTCCTCTCGCACAAGGCTGAAGATCTCTGACATGTGTGAGTGTCCATGTGGCGCTGGTCCAACAGGCGTCAGCCCACATCATCCACACCTGTCCCACCATTGACATCCCACAACCGGAGACGTGGCCCAGTTCAGCTGACCTGAGGGAGCCGCTGTGGGGACTGGCGACGTTGCTGAGGCAGACGGAGGACTTCGCCCGCAACACCAGACTACCCATTTAGCATGACCTAGAATTCTGGAGTAGTAGAAGAAGAAGAAGAAGAAGAAGAAGAAGAAGAAGAAGAAGAAGAAGAAGAAGCAAGAGGAAGTAGAACAGGCAACAGCCAATGGCAGTAGCAAATACTTCCGTGACACCACCAAGAACTAACAGGAAATTATGCCGACCAGAAAGATCTGCAACAACATTTTTATAGATGGACACAGCACTTGAAGAACTAGGCCCCACGAGTCACTCCCAGAAACAACCTAGCCGAGGTCATTTCCCTATGAAATGTGCGAAACCAATCACAACAGAGATCAAAGAAGCCATCAAGTCACCATGAAATGCAACATCAGCGGGACCGAACGAAACCCCCACGAAAGAGAAGGGATGCAGCAGACACGGCGGAAAAGAGGCCACATCTTTTGATCGAAAAGATCTGGGAGAAGGAGGAAGTGCCAAATGACTGGAGAGTTTCTTCATTAAGCTTCCGAACGAAAGGAGATCTCAGCCAGCGTTCCAGCCGCAGAGGAATCACGCTTCTTCCCGTGTCTGGAAATGTCTTCGACAGAATCACCATGGACAGAGTGAGGACAGCAGGGACCCACAGCTACAAGATGTACAGGCATGCTTCCAGAAAAAAAAACCCACAAACAAACAAAACACACCTCGTATTCGTATCAAACGGAAACTTCTGAACGTTTCTGGAACCATGACGATGTACAGGCATGCTTCCAGAACACACACACACACACACACACACACACACACACACACACACACACACACACACACACACACACACACACACACACACACACACACACACTCATTTTCGTCGTATCAAACTTCGTGTTACAGCTCTGAACATTTCTGAAACTATGACTCTTCACTGTGCTATGAGACAGTACTTGAAAGCGTGCACAGAGAAACGGTTTTGAAATTTCTACAACATTACGTCAACCTAGATAAACTTATCAAGCTGACCAAAAACTCCAGCGAAGACAAGACATGCCATGTGGTCTACAGAGGCAGTTCACTGGGAGCTTTAACGTGAAGACGGCGGTCAGGCAGACCAGCTTGCTGTCCCCGTCCTTTTCTGCTGGTCATCCACAGGATCATGAAGACAAGAACACCCAGAGGCAGGAGCTGGAAGTCACCGGTCACTCTGGAAACCACCAGACGACGTACACGTCACAGACGAGCTGGCGCTGGTACCATCCCACTCCCTCCCCTCCCCTCCCCTCCCACAGCATCAGTTAATGTAGAAAGAGACACCGAGCTCACAAACAGCCTCAAAGCAGACTGACTCAACACGCACAATGAACGACCAAGATGCGCAATGTCGGTACAACACAAACACAGATTCAGCCGCACTGGATGGAGGGACGCTTTAGGAGATGGGACCCCTCACATCCATGGGCAGCATCTTTGAAAAACGAGCGGGTAGGGGAAGATGCAGCCAAAGAGAAAGATTG
Organism: Conus betulinus; assembly: GCA_016801955.1. Lineage (NCBI taxonomy): Eukaryota > Metazoa > Mollusca > Gastropoda > Neogastropoda > Conidae > Conus > Conus betulinus. The sequence goes on from JADBJO010002319.1 coordinate 211,746, forward strand.
TGGCGGCAAGATGTGAATCCCTTCAACAGAAGAATATCTGGAGATCCAAGGCCTTACTCTGCCGGGCGAAAACATCAGGACTTTGATCTCCACTGTCAGATCAGTATGGCTGTATAGAACGGTTACCCAGAGCACAAACAAAAGACCCAACGAAAGATGAAAACTTTTTACCAATAACTGCCCAAGGCGGTCCTCAACATACACTGGGCAGACACTATAACTTACACACTTGGGAACGAACAGATCAGCAAACCGCAGAGGAACGAATGCAAACGAGATGAGGCTGGCTTGGAATACCTAGCTGACTGCATCCAGCAGCATCACAAGACAGTCCTTCACTTGGAATCCCAAGGCAAAAGAAAATGAGGCCGCGCCGGAACCTGGAGGTGAACATCAGACAGATGGCCTATAATCGAGACCAGCTGGAAAGGAAGGACCAGAACAGGCTGCTCTCTGGAGAACCTTCGTCAATACCTTCTGCCCTGGGAAGAGTCATAACTAATAATTAACTTCGTGCATTATTTTCATGGGTGATGTCTGTTCGATTTTTTTCCTTCGCATCAATGTCTAAGGGAATGTGCACGACAAGACTTGGGTGTGTAACAGATTCCAAGGAATCGCTGTCGGAGGAACGAAACCATGGTCTCAGTTCCAGACTGAGACGCTCACCTGGCCCGACTCCAAGACTAAAAGAATGTTGTCGCCATTGAGGGGACTTAGTAGATAGCGTCGATGACCTGCGTGTGTTAAATCAGAACACGCACCACTGTACGCAAACGAACAGACTCAACGGCGATCCAACGTCTCCTCGCTGGTCAACAGGCTTCAGGACGGCCTGATGTTAACAGCTCCTCAATGACTGCTGATCCCTTGGACTGGAGATAGAAGAGACCAGGTGTGGCTATGCACTGGACAGTCAAAAAGGAGTGGCGAAAGGATGATACCACTGAGGGGCTGAACATCGAGCAGCAACATCGAAAAAGGCATCCACGATATGTAAAGGGCGACGACTGTTGCCTGGCTGAATACTGTGATCGGTAGTAGTGTCCCTCGGGCACGTCAGAGATTTCAGTAATGGACCTCTACTAACCATCATTTTTGAAGCAACTTTCACCGTGTCCAGAAGTTATCTTTTTGATGTCATCATCGCAAAAGGCAAGGAGAGAGAGAGAGAGAGAGAGAGAGAGAGAGAGAGAGAGAGAGTGTGTGTGTGTGTGTGTGTGTGTGTGTGTGTGTGTGTGTGTGTGTGTGTGTGTGTGTGTGTATGTGAACTGCACGTTCAGAAAACGAAACTACTCGCACAGATCACCAGCGAACCTGTCAGTGCCACCAAGCATCATCGATGATATATCTTCCGCACAGTGCATACGTTCATATCGGTCAGGAACGGGCGTGGCTCGAACTATGACTTGAAATGTGCTGTGCATATATTTCTGACTTTACGACCTGTTTTCAGCACCCAACATGGCCCGTGTTGTCGGCTGGGCTATAAACATTACAATTGGATTAAGATGCATTAGAGGAAATGGGTGTATGACCCTCAAGAGCCTACTACTATGATACAGCGCTGACGAAGAATATCAGACAGTGGGCGGTGTGTCAATCCACCATCTCCTGCAGCAAACAAACAAACGAAAAGATATCAAGACCAGCACCCTCCACTTTACAACTCTATAGAAATCTCCGAAAGGTGCCAATCAATATTTGCTGTTCTGCGGAAGCCACAATACCAGGATCGTTCCAAGGGTGACTGTAGCAGCAGCGACACTAGCAGCAGAAGTGGCCGCAGCAGCAGCAGCAGCAGCAACACTAGCAGCAGAAGTGGCCGCTGCCGCCGCCGCCGCCGCAGCAGCAGCAGCAGTGGCAGTGGCAGTAGCCCCAATAACAGTGGCACCGGTCGGTGTTGTCTCAGCAGTAGCAACAGCGACAGCAGCACAGTAGTAGTAGCTGCCACACGATGATGAGGCAACACACGACCGCTGCTACGGCCACTGCCACTGCTCCTGTTGTCATGGCTGCCGTGAACAGCTCTACAGTGACGACATCTACCCGGTCACTCTGCCACGACGAGTTATACCCGACCAAATCTTTATGGGCTGCCTATATGACGTGCAGCTCCATCGCGATCACCTCCTCGATGAGCATCTCTATCACGACGACTTCAACCACAATGAACTCTTCCATGACTGTCTGGACCATCTCAGCCAGAACCAACTCTTCCATGTCCATTTCCATCACGACCACTTCAACCCCAGCCATCTCTCCCATGACCATCTGTATCATGACCACTTCAACACGATCATCTCTTCCATGACTATCTCTATATCATGACCACTTCAAACACAATCACCTCTTCCATGACCATCTCTATCATGACCACTTCAACACGATCATCTCTTCCATGACTATCACTATCATGACCACTTCAACACGATCATCTCTTCCATGACCATCTCTATCATGACCATCTCTACCACGGCCTCCGCTGCCGTGACTATATCATGGCCACCTACCTCAATCACAGAAACAGGTGACAGCACCCGATCGACCTGGAATCTTTCTATGTGTTAATCCACTTAACGCATTTCCCCCTTTTTCTCTAAAACAGCCTCCTCCCCCCTCCATTCTCCCCGAACCATGTCATAATCTTCATTACTGAAGGTAGACGCTTCTGTGAGGAAGAGAAAGAACTCAACACCACGCACATCTCCCAGCGCCTGTGTCTCAAGGACTTCTTTGTCTTTGTTGTCGCTGCTATCAAGGACAGGACCCCCCCCCACCCCCAACCCCACCCTACGCTACCCGTCCACCACTTTACAGCCTCATTGCTGTACACTTCTCTGACACCTGCATAATACACATCTTTGTACGGGCTTGTTTGTACGTCTAAAAGACGCCATCTTGATTGCAGCTGAAATGCTTACTTCTGCATCTTTAAAACGCCTAATTATTCGTCTACAAGAGGGCTGCACACACACATACACACACACACACACACACACACACACACACACACACACACACGCACGCACGCACGCACGCACGCACGCAGCATGCGCACGCACGTTGCACGCACGCACGCATACACACACACACACACACACACACACACACACACACACACACACACACACACACACACACAGATGCTCATTGTTGAGTGCTTGTGGCCGGTGGCCTACTTGCATTTCCCCATTCTTCGTGGGATCATGCGTTGCCTCTGTCACGAACGAAACAAACAGGATACTGGGACTACTAAGTGGTTTTTGTTTGTTTTTGTTTGTTTTTGTTTTTAGCTCCATCGCAGTCATCGATGCCACATGTAAGCGTTATGTTCTATCCGTGTCAAATGGGTTATTTGGTTGGTTGTCAGCGCTCCGACTTCATTCCAGTACAGCGCTGTAAACACTCCCATCAGCAGCAGCAGCATCACCATTATCATCATCATCATCATCATCACCATCATCATATGGTCATTATTATATTGTTATCATTATTATCATTATTATTATTATTGTTATTGTTTGTTTTGTTGTTGTCGTTGTCTTCTTCTTCTTCTTCTTTCTTCTTCTTCTTCTTCTTCTTCTTATCACGTTTATGACTCCCACAGATGGGTCGTCGTCATAGCTACAAGTAGTTGATTGATAGACTTAATAGGATCAGCAGTAATAGAGATGCAGATCGTGTGTGTGTGTGTGTGTGTGTGTGTGTGTGTGTGTGTGTGTGTGTGTGTGTGTGTGTGTGTGTGTGTGTGGAGAGAGAGAGAGAGAGAGAGAGAGAAAGAGAGACAAAGTGAGTGAGTGTGTGTGTGTGTGTGTGTGTGTGTGTGTGTGTGTGTGTGTGTGTGTGTGTGTGTGCGCACGCGCGTGTACCACGTGTGTGTGTGTGTGTGTGTGGAGGAGGGGTGTTTATGGTACCTGTAAATGTTTATGTATGTATGTATATATGTAAGCGTGACATTGCCATTGTCTTGAAACACCAAAACAAATGAAGGCTCTGCACTACAAAACACCACAGCACATCAAGCGCGCTCAGTGTGCACAAACTAGAACGCGATGCCAGCAACGTCTTCAGACGGCTTCCTCACTCCTTTCACGTCGACTTGGGTGTGGAATTTCCCACGGGACAAATCAGAATCACGATCTCCACTGATAGGACGGGCTGAGAATCCTGCTAGAAGAGATCGCAATTTCGGTCTCACCCTTCCACACTGTCACCCTGTCACCCTGTCACCACCCTGCCACCCTGTCACCCTGTCACCCTGTCACCCTGTCACCCTGCCACCCCCTGCCACCCTGCCACCCTGCCCACCCTGCCACCCTGCCACCCTGCCACCCTGCCACCCTGCCACCCTGTCACCCTGCCACCCTGTCACCCTGCCACCCTGTCACCCCTGCCACCCTGTCACCCTGCCACCCTGCCACCCTGTCACCCTGCCACCCTGTCACCCTGCCACCCTGTCACCCTGCCACCCTGCCACCCTGTCACCCTGTCACCCTGCCACCCTGCCACCCTGCCCCCCACCCTGCCCCTGTCACCCTGCCACCCTGCCACCCTGCCACCCTGCCACCCTGCCACCCTGCCACCCTGTCACCCTGCCACCCTGCCACCCTGCCACCCTGCCACCCTGCCCACCTGTCACCCTGTCACCCTGTCACCCTGTCACCCTGTCACCCTGCCACCCTTTCACCCTGCCACCCTGTCACCCTGCCACCCTGCCACCCTGTCACCCTGCCACCCTGCCACCTGTCACCCTGCCACCCTGCCACCCTGCCACCCTGTCACACTGTCACCCTGTCACCCTGTCACCCTGTCACCCTGTCACCCCTGCCACCCTGTCACCCTGTCACCCTGCCACCCTGTCCCCTGCACCCTGCTGCCACCCTTCCACCCTTCCACACTGCCACCCTGCCACCCTGTCATCCTTCCACCCTTCCACCCTGCCACCCTGCCACCCTGTCACCCTGCCACCCTGTCACCCTGTCACCCTTTGGCAATGTCCACCCTCAGTTTGACTGTCTTCTCTTCTGTCTTGTAGATATCGGTTGCTTCCGTATTCCTAGGCCCAGTTCCTCACACTGTAATAACATTCATCGTGGAAATGATACGGATAAGAGATGGTGATGTTTTGCTAGTGTAGCAAGCAATTTACTCAGGAAACACTGGCACAAATATAAGTGTTGAATTACAAATTAGAAAAGGACAAAAAACATCTGCTGCTCTGTTTACAGTGAGATCCCTTGTTTCAGCCCACTCTGCCGTCTATTCCTTATTGAGAGGCCTCCTACCGAAATTCTGCCCTTGGCATCTTCGTCCTTCTTCTTCTTCTTCTTCTTCTTCTTCTTCTTCTTCTTCTTCTTCCTTCTTCTTCTTCTCTTCTTCTTCTTCTCTTCTCTCTTCTTTCTTCTTCTTCTTCTTCTTCTTCTTCTTCTTCTTCTTCTTATGAATACTTATGTGGCGCCTATCCTCGGCTAGAGACCAAGCTCTAAGCGCTTTACAATCTACACTCGTTTACACAACGGGCTGCCTACCTGGGTAGTGCCGACCGAAGAGCTGCCAGCTGGCGCTTCATTCAGTCGTGTCGTTTCCTGTGTCATTCAGTCAATATCGTTCACTCAGTTTCCTTACTTCTTTCATCCTTTCCATTTCTCACGCAGGGTGCATGCTATGTGTAACGTGTCATCCATACCAACGGCCAAACTGGCCTTCCCTTCCGAAAGTTGGTGACGGGATCTTACGTGTGTGTAAGATGTTATGCGTGTGTTCACACACGGAACCTCGGTTTATAGTTTCATTCGAAGACTGTATGGGAAATGGAGTCAGAACCAATGTTAACTCCGAGGGAAAAATCCCCTGTACCGAAACAGCCCGGTGGAGATTCGAACCCGCAAACCCAGGATCACCAAGATTACGAGTCCGGCGATCTACCACCGAGTTATTCCAGACCCCAATCAGGCAACGTAACTGCACTTCTTTCGTTATGCTCCTAACATCCTCTTGGTAAACCTGAACAAAAGTTTGTTGTAAGACCAGCAAACTCAAAGCTTCTAAATGCAATACAGTCCAGCCCGTGTAGAACGTCTTTTCGCTGCCTTCCCATCCAAATACACACTGGCTGCAAGTTTTCGACACTTGTCACTCTTTGTTTCCTTTGGTAGCGCCTTCCTAATTTTGCGAATCACGTGATCCTCTGTCTGCATCAGTCTTCGTTCCATTCGGACAGCTTCGCTCCTCCCTTGAAGCGAAAACAGTGTGTGTTTCACCTGTCAATCAAAATCATGAGCAGCAGTACGGTTTTCCTCCCATCTCTTCCAGCCTGGATTTTGATACAGTCTAGGTTCTTGTCATTAACAGAAACCCGCCTTTTCAAAACAGTAGTTATTTCATGGAAACAACATTATCAACCTACCGTGGATAAATATATCATATACACAAATCCCACCACGTTAACCCGTACCCGTTTCTTCCAACTTAGTCGCCATTCGACCACATTCACATCATGATCAGAAACTTGAAAACACTACTTATGTTCAAACAATGATCAACATGCGGGTTCATTCTAGCGTATGAAATCTGTCATACACAGAGGCCCCCGCCCTTCAAAACAACAGTTGTTTTGTTCAAACGATTTTGATAATACTTGTTCTTTGATTTTTCCTAACTCGTGCGGGCTATCTGTCTACTGTAGCACGAAGTGACAGCACCGCGTGTTACCAATAGAGAAAGAAAACTATTGATCCCTAACAGTCATCATGACATTTCGAAACCAATTAGTTCTTTTAATTGTGATCAGGCCGCTATGCTTAGGAGAAATAAGAGGAAAGTGGGGGGGGAGGGGGGGGGGGGAGGAGTATGGGAGAGGAGACAAGAAATCGAAAGCGCTGTGATGTAGATGGGAGGCTGTCAATAGCGCGCGTGCGCGTGCGCGAGTGCACGCGCGCCTCTGTGTGTGTGTGTGTGTGTGTGTGTGTGTGTGTGTGTGTGTGTGTGTGTGTGTGTGTGTGTGTGTGTGTGAAGTGTGTGTGTGTGTGTGTGTGTGTGTGTGTGTGTGTGTGTGTGTGTGTGTGTGTGTGTGTGTGTGCGTGTGTGTTCGCTCTCATTAATGTTTATTCTCTGAAAATTATATCAGATGAGTGTGTGTGTGTGTGTGTGTGTGTGTGTGTGTGTGTGTGTGTGTGTGTGTGTGTGTGTGTGTGTTTGATGTCTCTTCACTAATAATAGACGAGAGAGAGAGAGAGGAAGGGTGGAGAGGGAGAAAGACACAGTTTGTGTGTGTGTGTGTGTGTGTGTGTGTGTGTGTGTGTGTGTGTGTGTGTGTGTGTGTGTGTGTGTGTGTGTGTGTGTGTGTGTGCGCGTGCGTGCGTGCGTGTGTGCGTACGTGCGTGCGTACGTGTGTGTGTGTATGTGTGTGTGTGTGTGTGTGTGTGTGTGGTGTGTGTGTGTGTGTGTGTGTGTCTGTGTGTGTGTGTGTGTGTGTGTGTGTGTGTGTGTGTGTGTGTGTGTGTGTTCAGTTTAATGTCTCTTCACTAATATTAGACGAGAGAAAGGTTGGGGGGAGACAAGTGTGTGTGTGTGTGTGTGTGTGTGTGTGTGTGTGTGTGTGTGTGTGTGTGTGTGTGTGTGTGTGTGTGTGTGTGTGTGTGTGTGTGTGAGAGAGAGAGAGAGAGTGTGTGTGAGTGTGTGTGTGTGTGTGTGTGTGTGTGTGTGTGTGTGTGTGTGTGTGTGTGTGTGTGTGTGTGTGTGTGTGTGTGTGTGTGTGTGTGCATGAGTGAAAGAGGGAAAGAGGGAAACAAAGCTGTTTACATGCGTTTGTAACATGCATGAGAGCTTGCACACAAGCGCGAGTGTGTGTGTGTGTGTGTGTGTGTGTGTGTGTGTGTGTGTGTGTGTGTGTGTGTGTGTGTGTGTGGTGTGTGCGTGGCTGTAAGGAGACAGGGGGTGGGGGGGGAGGGAGGGGTGGATGGGTGCGCGCTAGCGCACGGCAAGGTTATCGTAAATGAGCGTGTATGTCTGTATGTGTGTGTACGCGCGCGCGCGCGTGTGTATGTGCGCGTACGTATTACGTGTGCAGTTTATTGAGTTACCTCGCGCCCCTTTTTTCAGGACTCTCCTATATATAGCCGCACTCAGAATTGTCTGATAACTCAGTCACCAACAATTGACAGGGTCCTAACGATTTCAAGTTGCCATAGGCTCCTCAACGGAGGAGACGCTGCACTACGCCGCTGCTGCTTAGTCACTCGGTGGGTTTTTCA
>JADBJO010002319.1:227500-237500 GCA_016801955.1 Conus betulinus
GGGTGGGCGGTGGAGGGGAACCAGAAACTGAGGTCATGGTGAAAGCAGGTCATGAAGAGACAAAGAATCTCGGACGTTCTTGATGGTGATTCTGAAGTTACTTTTTTTTTTCTCTTTCTCTCTATCTGGCGGATTGAGGGACCTGCTACAACAGACCCGCAGGCCATCTCCGAAGAAGACCTTTCTGGTTGTCATTGCTTCTGCTTTGTGGCTGATGACTACTGGAAGGTGCCGTGAGGCGGACCATTGCTGTTCGTTGTGGAAATAGACTGTAGATTTCAGCAGGCACGCTTGTTCCGGGGAGACTTCGATCGTTCAGCATGACCACTGAGATATGTGTTACTCCAGTCATTTCATTTTCATTAGAGAATTATTGTGTATGGAATAGCGCTTTGTATCGACCTCGGTCCATCGCAGGGTGCTGAAGATTCTGAGGCAGCTCTTTTCCCTAGCCATCAACGATCTGTACATGTCATCCTTCAACAGCGCCTCATCGAACTGATCACAAGTAGCACGTTCACACAGTCCCTCAGTTGATGGTAACATTCTCTCTTTCATAGAACGGTCTGTTTGCGTTGATTAGATTTAACGCTTTTAACTGTCGCCTTCATCTCCCTATCGCCTATCGCCTCTCCCGCCTCTTCCTCTAAGAGATTCCACCATCGTGATAGTTAGCAGTATTGAAGAGTGTGTGTGTTGATACCACGTTTCCATTCCTAATCATGGTCATTTTTGTAGCTTGCTGATGTCAAACTTAAAGGTTGATAACATACGTCCGGCAGTTGCAGAGTCGACTTTAACCAGTGTATTTATCTGGGAGGTTTTCGGAATCCTCACAGATATGTCAGGCAGTGTTTGGATAAGTTCTAATAACACGCTGGGTTAGGCTCCGATGCGTTCAATCGACTGTCTTCAGAGCGTTCCCCGGATGAAAGTCACCCGGGGTTTGTCCAGTTGTCTTCTACACGTAGGAGCACTGCGACGTAGCCCACTTCACCCCCATAACTGGCTGTAGTTATTTCGACCAGCTGATGCCCGTCGCTGAAAGCCAGGCTATTGCCCATCATCCGCCCGTAGGAGTTGTCGCCAAACTACCGGTCTGAAGGTAGCCAGGCTTGAGACTGACAGCATGTAAATGTTGATGTACATGGCAGGCAGTTTCCTCAGATGTGATCATTTCGTTTTAGTTCAGTGTATCTCTCAAGCACAATTGCGTGTATGAACGCCCCCTCCCCCCCCTCTCTCTCTCTCTCTCTCTCGTCGTGAGTGTGTGTGTGTGTGTGTGTGTGTGTGTGTGTGTGTGTGTGTGTGTGTGTGTGTGTGTGTGTGTGTGTGTGTGTGTGTGTGTGTGTGTGTGTGTGTGTGTGTGTGTGTATGTGTGTGTGCGCACGCGCGCACGCGCGCTTATGAAACATCTTTTCAACTTCCTGTTTAACGAATTGAAAAACTACAAAGTTTAAGGATACACAATGATCATTTCCAGTTGAAGACTTTATTCTAATTAAAAACATTTTCTCTTGTATCCTGTTCGACGAGATACAAAATTCTTTTACATACCTTTTTCGCAGTTATCCTTATGATCGTTTTTCTACTCTGTATGTACGTTTTTTTTTTCCCATTCTGTGTGTAGGTTTTTTCCATTCTGTGTGTACATTTTTTCCATTCTGTGTGTACGTTTTTTCCATTCTGTGTGTACATTTTTTTCCATTCTGTGTGTACATTTTCAAGGGGAAAAATTTAACACAAAACAAAATGCCCCCCACACCGGCCGGTAACCATCATGTTTTGTTTGCAGCGTGTGTGACAACAGGCATCCGATTTTTTACCATCAGCTCGACAAACCATCCCACTGAGAAGAGAAGCCCCATGGCAATGTCTCTCACTCCATGAATGGAGCTACTGCCTTGGGGGCGGCACATCATGACACGAACTCTTCTTGGAGTAGCGTTGGTGCCACCGATGCTGCCGACAACAGCTCCACCTGGGGCACCACTGGCAGTATGTCCCCTGCGTCCGAAAGTCCCGACACCTCTGCACAAGGGTTGGTGTCTCTGGGCGTCACCACCTGGGTCCTGAACATCATGGGCTGCGGGTTCAGCCCCATCATCGTGCTGGTGGGGATCCTGGGCAACTCGTTGTCCCTGGCCGTGCTGCTGTACCAGGGCATCCGGCAGACCACCAACATCATCATCCTCATCGGCCTCACCGTCACCGACCTGTGCTACGTGCTGGTCAGCGTCAGGTCGGAGGTGGAGTGCTTCACTCGGCAGGTGGACGCCCAGTTGGCCGTGGAGATCGACCTGTACTGCCAGACCACCATCGACATGCTGAGCAAGCAGCTGGGCGTGCTGTCCCGCCTCTACATCGGCTTCGTGGCCGTGGAGCGGTTCATCGTGGTGCAGTACCCGCTGAAGGCGTCCACGTTCCTGACCAAGAACCGGATGTTCATCGTCAGCGGCATCCTGTGGATCTTCGGGGTCCTCTCCTGCCTGCACTGTTACTTCTGGATGGAGATTGAGGAGCAGTTCGACCCGGCGTTGAACGAGACCGTCAAAGTCTTGGCCTTCACGGATTTCGTGGAGAACAACTTTCTGGCCGTGTCGCTGCTCGCCTACTTCATAGGCCCGGTGCTCTACCGCTACATCCCCTTGACCTTGGTGTTTGTGTGCACGTTCCACATCCTGCGGACTCTGAGGACGAGCCATTACACACGGCAGCAGATGGTCAAGACGGCGGTCAGCGCCTATGACCAGCAGCAGCTGCAGATCACGAGGGCGCTGGTCAGCAGCATCTGCATCGTGTTCCTCATCACCAACATCCCCGGCCTGGTCGTCTTCGTCTTCCGGCTCATCTACGGCGATGAGGGCTTCACTTTCGTGGGCCGCTATCAGAACGCCTTCAAGGTTTCTCACGTCCTCGTGCATTTCTTCATGCTCTTTAACTCCTCCGTGAACTTCTTGCTGTACATCATTTTCAATCGCAAGTTTGCGGCTACTTTACGTAAAATATTGCGTCTGAAGAAGGAATAGAAGCAGGTGCTACGTGAATCACTCCCAGCGTTTGAAATACAATGGACGAACGGGTGGACAGAAGCTAGATCCTCTTAATGACCAGTTCAACCGCTTCAGGACAATTAATGACTGATTCAACCGCGTCAGGATAATTGTGTTCATGTGGTCACAGACAGAATTTGTCTTTCGAGAAACCTTGTCACTGAGAGATTTTTTTTATTTTAGGTAATATGTCGCGTCTCAGCCTAAACTATTGCCTCCAAGTGTCTTCAAAGTACATTTTCAGGTTAACTGGCTTGACTACATCTTAGGGACACCTTGGGACCACAGTGTCTGGGTGGAACTGAGTTAATGAACCGCCGGCTTACTGTGAGTAAAATTCCCATTGTCTGGGAGATCTGTTTGTGCTTTCCGCTCTTCCAGTGATATTTTGTCTCCCTGCTTTCTGTCTTTCTCTCTCTCTGTCCTCTTTTCGTTGGTCTTTTATGGAAGGATGGGTCCCGGTGTGTCATCTTCAGAGTCCGCACCATCAAGAATGGCGTGGCGATATACCACCCGACCGACAGACAGACAAACAAACAAATGCAGTGAAAATATGTCCTGTTTGACGGCACTGAGAATGTGGCTGCTGGATGTTCATCACAGTGTTCCAGGAGGCAACGAGCGATTCTCAGCGGTACCTCTCTCCTCTCCCAGTACACCGATGCATGCTGGGTGTTCTTATGTGTCCGGAAGCCATCAAACGCCAACACGATCACAGGATCTTTAACGTGTGTATCTTTCCTTCTGTCTGGAATACAACTGCACGGAGTTTCATCATCAGCAGAGAGATAACAATGAACCCAGGATTCTGACAAATCTGTCAGACAGTTCCTTACTGGAAAATGAGGAAATGCCCCCAAAATTTCAGTGGTCATTGAAATGAAGAAGAAGAAGAAGAAGAAGAAGAAGAAGAAGTAGAAGAAGGACAACAACAACAACAACAACAGCAACAACGGCAACAAAAAAACAAACAACAACGACAACAAACAGACAAACAAATGTATTCTTTCAGATAAACAGAAATCGTCTATCTATATCATAATGCTTAGAATTGATTACATTTTTTTTTTGTCGAATAGGAAAATGCGTCATGCAGATGGTGTGTGTGTGTGTGTGTGTGTGTGTGTGTGTGTGTGTGTGTGTGTGTGTGTGTGTGTGTGCGCGCGCGCGCGTGTGTGCGCGCGCGCGCGTACGCGTGCGTGCGTGCGTGCGTCCGTGCATGCGTGCGTGCGTGCGTGCGTGTGTGCGTGCGTGCGCAAGCGTCTGTATACTCGCGCGCGCGCGCGCGTATGTGTGTGTGTGTGTGTACGCGCGTGCGTGTGTGTGTGTGTGTGTGTGTGTATGTGTGTGTGTGTGTGTTTAAGATGAAACAGAGCCATTCGTGCAACGTTGCAATGGTCACCCTAGAGCCGGGATGCAAACCTCAGCAATCAACGGCCAGTTGATAAGCCTTTTAAAATGGGCAAATAGTTGAAAACAATAATTTCCGGTGTTCAGTATTCGTACCAGTTCTGTGAACGTTTTGAACAGGATGCATGTATGTTTATATATGCATATATATATATATATATATATATATATATATATATATATATATATATATATATATATATATATACATATTGTCTGACATCATTTATGTATCAACATGAGCGAAAAACGTGACGATTCTTCCCGTTGGTTTTCCTCTGTAACACTGAAATCATGTCTGATAGTTTTAAAAGCAGACGGGGCAGAATGAGGTCTGCGAATTAGTCCGCATGGAGTGACTGCCCTTGCGGAAGCGGAAAGGCAAAATTCGCCACTGAGATCCCAGCAGCTCACCACAGCCAGTGAGTGCATGGTTGACTGTATGCCACCAGCCCACTGCAGTCGGTGTGCGCATGGTTGATGTGTGCCAATAGTTCATCGCAGTCACTGAACGCGTTGTTGATGTATGCCAATAGTTCATCGCAGTCACTGAAAATTTGTTGTTGATGTATACAACAGTTCATCGCAGTCATTGAACGCGTTGTTGATGTATACCAATAGTTCATCGCAGTCACTGAACGCGTTTGTTGATGTATGCAACAGTTCATTGCAGTCACTGAACGCGTTATTGATATATGTCAATAGTTCGTCATCGCAGCTGACTGAACGCGTTGTTGATGTATGCAACAGTTCATCGCAGTCACTGCGCGCGTTGTTGATGTATATAAACAGTTCATCGCAGCCACTGGACGCGTTCGTGATGTATGCCAATAGTTCATCGCAGTCACTGAATGCGTTGTTGATGTATGCCAACATTTCATCGCAGTCACTGAGCACGTTGTTGATGTATGCCAAAATTTCATCGCAGTCACTGCTGAACGCGTTGTTGATGTATGCCAATAGTTCATCGCAGTCACTGACTGAACGCGTTGTTGATGTATGCCAACAGTTCATCGCAGTCACTGAACGTGTTATTGATGTATGCCAATAGTTCATCGCAGTCACTGAACGCGTTGTTGATGTATGCCAACAGTTCATCGCAGTCACTGGGTGCGTTTGTTGATGTATGCCAATACTCACTGAACTTGTTGCTGATATATACCAATAGTTCATCGCAGTCAGTCACTGCCAACAATCGCAGTTGTTGCGTTGTTGATGCGCCGATAACGCTTGTTGCAGGATAATACCAATAAAAAAAACTATTTAAAATGACCCCGCCGAAGAACGTGGACACACGAATCGCAAAACAAAACAAGACGCGTTTCGACCTCTTAGGTCTTCTTCAGGCAAGAGAAACAACACTCAGGACAACGAAAATGAAGAAGACGAGCAATCACTTATCTTCTTGAATGCTTTACAGACAGTAAACACACATTGCTATACTTGCCAATGGGCATGTGAACACTCCGTCGGATTATGCTAGTAGCTCACTGCCATGAAGTGAACACATTGCAGATATGTGTCAACAGCCGACTTCATCTAATAACTGCATCTTTATTTTCCAGTAACTCACTATCGTTAGAAGCTGAACATGGATTTAATCCTTTCACCTTTTTTGGGGATGTGATGTGAAGAATGGCAAACTAAACAAACAAGCGTATTGACGACGTCAACGGGGTATTTTGTGAATGTTCACACACACACACACACACACACACACACACACACACACACACACACACACACACACACACACATTCGCAAATTTGACTGCCTGTTTAAAAAAAAGAGGGAAAGACAGTTATACAACTTTCACATTCTTTCCAGAAATTTCGGAAGTTTGAGTATCTTTTTTCCCCGTCTGACATCACCTTTAAAAAAAACGATAAACAGATCTTCTATTGCAATAATAAGCAAGTAAATCATGTTTCTTGTAATGTAGCATATTTCGGGCATTCAATAATAAAATGACGCTCACGGGCGACAACACTCATATCACACCTGTCACAAAGCCGTTCATTCACTTCAATACCAAATTTTCTGCCTGTCTTAATAGGAAGTTTACGACTACCACATCTAAATTTCATGTTTTATAAGGAATACCAGAAGTGGTGCTTATGTTAAGTTTCTTTTATATGAAAGGAACCTTCACGTTGTCTGTAATAAGACCACTTTCACCTTTTTTTTTTTTTTTTTTTTTTTTTTTTGCAAAGCTTGCGACCACAACTGTTTGTGATCATCCTGTGAGTACTTCCGTCGGTGTTCCTACAAAGAGGCAGCATCGCTAGCACTCGCCAGCAACTCGTGGCAGCTGGTACAGGCATCATCGGCGTATACCAACAACTCACTGCAAAGTCAGTGACCACCACTTTGTTGGATATATGTTTACACCTCTCCCGCAGCTGCTGAACTCATTTGGATATAGGCCAGCGAACGACTCACCGCAGCTAGTTAACACATCGTTGGTGTGTGTCAACAGTCCAGCTCAGCTTGTGAACGCATCATTGGTATGTCAACGGCCCAGCTCAGTTTGTGAACGCATCATTGGTATGTCAACAGCCCATCTCAGCTTGTGAACGCATCATTGGTATGTCAACAGCCCATCTCAGCTTGTCACACATTGTTGGTATGTATGTCAACAGCCCATCTCAGCTTGTGAACGCATCATTGGTATGTCAACAGTCCAGCTCAGCTTGTGAACACATTGTTGGTATGTCAACAGTCCACCTCAGCTTGTGAACGCATCATTGGTATGTCAACAGTCCAGCTCAGCGAAACACATTGTTGGTATGGCAACAGTCCAGCTCAGTTTGTGAACGCATCATTGGTATGTCAACAGTCCAGCTCAGCTTGTGAACACATTGTTGGTATGTCAACAGCCCACCTCAGCTTGTAAACACATTGTTGGTGTGTTAACAGTCCACCTCAGCTTGTAAACACATTGTTGGTATGTTAACAGCCCACCTCAGCTTGTAAACACATTGTGGTATGTTAACAGCCCATCTCAGCTGGTGAACACATTATTGGTATGTCAACAGCCCATCTCAGCTTGTAAACACATTGTTGGTATGTCAACAGCTCATCTCAGCTTGTAAACACATTGTTGGTATGTCAACAGCCCATCTCAGCTTGTAAACACATTGTTGGTATGTCAACAGCTCATCTCAGCTTGTAAACACATTGTTGGTATGTCAACAGCTCATCTCAGCTTGTAAACAATCATTGGTATGTTAACAGCCAATCTCAGCTGATGACCACATCGTTGGTATGTCAACAGCCCACCTCAGCTTGTGAACACTTTATTGATATGTTAACAGCTCATCTTAGCTTGTAAACACATTATAGGTATGTTAACGGCCCATCTCAGCTTGTGAACACATTATTGGTATGTTAGCAGCCCATCTCAGCTGGTGAACACATTATTGGTATGTTAACAGCCCATCTCAGCTTGTGAACACATTATTGGTATGTTAACAGCCCATCTCAGCATGTAAAAACACATTATAGGTATGTCAACAACCCATCTCAGCTGGTGAACACATTATTGGTTTGTTAACAGCCCAACTCAGTTTGTGAACACAATATTGGTATGTTAACAGCCCAACTCAGTTTGTGAACACATTATTGGTATGTTAACAGCCCAACTCAGTTTGTGAACACATTATTGGTATGTTAACAGCCCAACTCAGTTTGTTAAACACATTGTTGGTATGTTAACAGCCCAACTCAGTTTGTGAACACATTGTTGGTATGTCAACAGCTCACCTCAGTTAGTGAACACTCTGTACAATGAGAGCTCTGCAGGGCCTTTAGCTGTGATAAGAGTATTTTAAAAAAAAGAAGAAGAAAAAAAGGGAAAAAAGTGTATATGACCTCCACACTGCTATCCTGTTCCCCTTCGTCATACGTGTTCTCTGCTTGCGCGCGCGCGCGCGCGCGCACACACACACACACACACACACACACACACACACACACACACACACACACACACACACACACACACACACAAGGGCCCGTGCCTACACATCCATAACACGCATGTACACTCACCACACACACACACACACACACACACACACACACACACACACACACACACACACACACACACACACACACACACACACATACAATGATGATAATGGCACAACCAATGTTCAGTAGGTTATTCCAGATCTGACCAGAGCGTGGGGCCAATGCGTAGGTCAGACAGACATCTGCTAAGTCGTAGCCACAAGATCCTCTCCTTAAATTCTCTCATCCTAGTCATTAATTCAATTATCCATCATCTTTAACTCATACGTAGTGTGGTCTCAAAACTTAGCGGATGTGGTGTAGCGTGTATAGTGGGGGCCGGAATAGCTCAGTTGATAGAGCCCCGGATTCGTGATCCTGGGGTCGCGGGTTCGAATCTCCGCAGGGCTGTTTCGGCACAGGGGGATTTTTCCCTCGCAGTTAATATTGGTTCCGACTCCATTTTCCCATACAGTCCTTCGAATGAGACTATAAACCGAGGTTCCGTGTGTGAACGCACGCATAACATCTTGCAGACATATAAAATCCCATCACCAACTTTCGGAAGAGAAGGCCAGTTTGGCCGTGGTATGGATGACACGTTACACATAGCATGCACCCTGCGTAAGAAATGAAAAAAAAATGAAGGAAGTAAGGACATTGTGTGAATGATATTGAACAGTATTGACTGGATGAGACGGGAAAACGACTGAACGAAGCGCGCCCTGGCAGCTCTTCATTGGCACGACCCAGGAAGGCAGCCCGTTGTATAAACGAGTGTGGACTGTAAAGCGCTGAGAGCTTGGTCTCTAGCCGAGCCGAGAATAGGCTATATAAGTATTCATTATTATCATTATTATTATATGGACTTGTCTGCACGCAGTGACGCCTCCTTGATGAAACTGAAAGTGGACTGTTGTGGCCGGCCTGTCTTAGGTCAGGGGGTGTCTTTGCACTTGTCCATGATGGTCGTTCACAGATCCATGATCAAGGCACAGGCACCCTGTGACGCCTCGTGACGTCAGCCGTGCCCGTCCTGCGTCAGCTGATCCTTGCTCTGTTTCTTTGTTAGTTTGTCTGTCTGTCTGTCTGCTTGCTTGTTTGTTTTTTCGTTCATTCGTTATTTTGCTTGCTTGTTTATTTGTATGTTTGTTTGCTTGTTTGTTTGTTTGTTCTTTTGTCCTTTCATTCATTCGTTTGTTTGCTTGCTTGTTTATTTGTTTGTTTGTTTGTTTTGTTTGTTTGTTTGTTTGTTTGTTTGTTTGTTTGTTTGTTTGTTAGTTGTTTGTCTTATCCTCGAAGAATCAGGAACTCTCCTCGTAACTTTACCTACCTCGTCAGCTCTTCTTGTATACGTTTAGTACGTATGTGGTCATTTTGGTGACTGAAAATGGAGTACCTCAAACTTTCAAGTGAGGAAGATTAGGGGATTCTGTTCTCAGGATGTGCCCATCAAAGCAGTCTTCAAATTTGGGACATTTTGTGAACTCTGGGGGCTGATCTCTTGGTCACACTCTGGC
>JADBJO010002319.1:242500-252500 GCA_016801955.1 Conus betulinus
GCCGCCTTCGGTAGCCTTCTCACTTCCCTTACTAAAACATTCCGCTTCTATCTATCTCTCTCCCTCTCCCTCCTCTCTCTCTCTCGCATCTATATATCTTGTGGTGTGTCTCTGGTGTGTGTGATGTGTGTGTGGTGTGTGTGGTGTGTGTGTGTTGTGTGTGTGTGTCCCCTGCTGTCCTCCTCTCTGTCTCTCTCTCTTTCTCTCTCTCTCCTATGTCTCTGTCTCCGCTTCCCCTCTCTACTTTCTCTATCTCTCCTCTATCTCTCTACTCGTCCTCTCTCTCGCCCTGTCTCTCTCTTTCTCGTCTCTTCTGTCACTGTCTTGTCCTGTCTGTTCCCTCTTCCCTCCTCTCCTCCTCTCCTCTCTCCCACCCTCTGTTCTCTCTCTCGTCCTCTCTTCCCTCTGTCACTCTCTCTCTACTCCGACACTCTCTCTCGCCTCTCTCCTCTCTCTCTCGCCTCTTCTCTCTCGCCCTCTACCCTACCATGCTCCTCTCTTCTCCCTCTCTCTCTCTCTCCTTCTCTCTCTCATCTCTCTCTCTTCTCTCTTTCTCGGGACGGGAACGTGTGCGTTTCTGAATGCTTTCTTGCGTGTACCACATGAGTGGGAAAATAATGCGTGTTACAGGTGCGGCGCCGCGTATGTGTGCATGGTGTGGTGTGTGTGTTGTGTGTGTTTGTGTGTGTTTGTGTGTGGTGTGTGTGTGTGTGTGTGTGCGTGGTGGGTGTGTGCTTGTATGTGGTATGTGTGTGCGTTGTGCTTGCGTGCGTGCGTTTGAGTGCGTGGCGTGCGTGGCGTGACTGCGTGTGCGTGGCTGTTGTGTGTGTGTGTGTTGTGTGGGTGTAGTGTGTGGTGTGCTCATATGCGGTGTGGGTGTATGTGTGTGCGGTGTGTGTGCATGCGCACGCGCGCGTGTGTGTGTGCGTGCGTGCGTGTGTGTGGCACGTATGTGTGTGTGCGCCACGCGCGTATGGGCATAGCACCTCGGAACACAGACAGACGAAGAGAGAGAGAGAGAGAGGAGAGGTGGGAGAGAGGGGGACAGAGCAGGGGAGGAGAAAGGGGGGGGAGGGAGGAGAAAGGGGGGGGGGGGTGGGGGGGAGGGGGGGGGGGGGAGGTTTGAAAGAACAGCGGGACGATGAAAAACACACTCTTGCTAAAGGTATCAGTGCAAGTGATTTCAATATAAACGAGCGCGCGCGCGAACTCACAACGGTTATCAGACCTCAAGAAATGGCTGCCGGTAATAAAAACTGCCGAACAGGTAGGGTTAGGTAAGGAAATGCATCCCTTAAAAGAACCCTCTTCACCTGTCAACAGCAGTTGGTGCCTTTCTTCCCCTTCCCCTTCACCGTCAAAATCATTGCTGCCACTCGTGTGTGTGTGTGTGTGTGTGGTGTGTGTGTGTGTGTGTGTGTGTGTGGTGTTGTGTGTGTGTTGCGTGCACACGTTTGGCATGTTTGTGGTGTGTGCGCGCATGCTGTTGTGTGTGCGTTGTTGTGAGGACAGTGGTGTGTTGGGGGATCGTGACTTTTTTTGTTGTGTGTGTGTGTGTGTGTGTGTGTGTGTGTGTGGGTGTGTGTGTGGGGGTGTGTGTGTGTGGGTGCGTGTGCACGCGCGCGCGTGCGCGCACGCGGTTCTGTGCGTTGTGTGTCAGACAGTGTGTGGTGTATGTGTGTGTGTGCGCGCGCGTGTGTGTGTGGGATGTGTGTGTTGTGTGCGGGCGTGTGAGTGTGTGTGAGTGTGTAGGTTGTGAGAGCGCGCGCGCGCTGCGCGCGCGTGCACTCTTCTCTGTTGTTAGGTGCATGGTACTTATTGCAATATTTATCTTCTTCTAACTGGTTTTTCATTTATGTTTTTTTCTTTCTTTTTTTTTTTTCTAACCATTGTACACGCTGCTTCAAACTTATGCAAGAGTAAGCGCTGCGAATAATCATTATTGTGTTCATGGAAGACGTAACCGGATCTAGAGCGTTGGGGGCATGTTTGAAGACATGACTGTGAATGGGGAGAACGACCACAGCAAAGCGAACAGAAAGAAGCTAAACTGGACACCAGTTCCTTTTCATTTCCTCTTTGTTTTTTTCTCATACTCTTTCATTTACAACTACTATATATGTCAGGCTACGTGATTGGGTCATTTTTTTCTGTAACTTCCTTCCCACTCTAGTCAGCAGAGCCTGCGGCAATTGCTGTTCTTGACGGAAGCAGCTCAAGGGGAAGTAACAATTATGAAAAGACGTCTGGAAATCAGCAGTTATGTCCCGCTGTGCCTATTTTCACCTGCAACAGTGTGTGGCTGAAATGATTATGAACCTTTCGAAAGAAATGACGCGGCGGCCTTAGACAGACAACAACACTGAACTAGAACGGCTTGTGTGCGGTGCTTAGCTCTCTCGCTCTCTCTCTCTTCTCTCTCTCTCCTCTCTCTCTCTCTCTCTCTCTCTCTCTCTCTTCTCTCACTGTTGGGGTGGGGGGATGGGGGAGAGGGGTCCCGTGCTCATGTGTCTATATGGTTGTGTGCGTTTGTGCGTGTATCTGTCTGCCTCTATGTGAGAGACAGAGACAGCGAGACAGACCGACAGACAGACACAGACACAGGAGACACAGCGACACCAGAGAGAGAGGAGAGAGAGAGAGAGAGAGAGAGAGAGAGAAGAAGAGAGACAGACAGACAGACACAGACAGACAGAGAGGCAGAGAGAGAGAGAGAGAGAGAGACAGACAGACAGACACAGACAGACAGACAGACAGAGAGACAGAGAGAGCACTGATGTCACGAAAGTGCACAATGTGTGGTGTTGGTAGTGAAGAGGGGGGGGGGGGGGGGGGGGGGGGGGGGGGTAGGAGGGGAGGGGGAGAGAGGGGGGGGGAGGAAGAAGTGAGGTGGGAAAAAAACAGTTAAAATCCAATACATACAAGCAAAAACCTTCCAGTCACAAACAACAAAATGTCTTCACTTTATGTACATACTGTTGGGGGTGGGGGGTGGGGGGTCGGGGGTGGGTCTCTTCAACCTTCTGAAAGTACATTGCTGCAGGGAGGGGGTACTGTACCAAACGATGCAGGGGCAATAAGAATGATTCGGACATCAGTGACTTTACTTCTTCTTCTGCGTACGCAGGCTGATACTCCTGCGGACACTCCCTATATGGACAGGCAGTATTAATCCCATCTGCCCTGCAAAGGGAGTGGAGTTTTGTGTGCATGGTCGTTTTTTATCCCACATTAAGGCAGCCATACTCCATCTTCGGACATATATTATACAAAAAGGCACACACACACCCTTTTCCATAAAGCACAACAACTCAGGGGCGCGCGCGCGCGCGCCGCACACACACACACACACACAAACACCACACACACACAAACACACACACACACATCCTCTATCTCTCTCTCTCTCTCTCTCACACTCTCACACACAAAACACACACACACACACACACACACACACACACACAAACACACACACACGCACGCAACACAAGCACACACACCCACAACACACCACACACACACACACACACACACCCACACACACACAAACACACACACATACACACGCACACACACACGCGGCGCGCGCGCAAGGCACGCACACAGAGCTCAGCGGATATCCTGAACTGTTTAGAAACATAATAAACAAACAGACAAAACAGATGGGGGGAGGGGGGAGGGGGGGGGGGAGGAAAGACAGGTTCAAAAAGCTCTTCCATTACATCTTCCCCTCCCACTCCCACGCCTCCTCCTTCCTCTCCGCCCCCTCACACAACACACACACAAACACCACACACACACACACAAACACCCACACACACAAAACACACACAAACTCTCTCTCTCTCCTCTCTTCTCTCTCTTCTATCTCTTCTCTCTCTCTCCTCTCTCTCTCTCCGCTGCTCCTCACTAATTTTCGTCTGGAAACTGACATGTATATTGGACGAAATGTCAAATGCTTATGTTGTCTTGTCGCTTTCTTCCTTCTTTCTCTGTCAATTAGCGCCGGCACAGACGAAAACTGATCGATTTCAGCAGCCGTTCTGAGGGGGTTTCATGGGCGGAAGCCAAACTTTAATAAAAACAAGACTGGGATCCGGTGATATTATGGCTTTTTTTTTGTCTGCCCCTGACCCTTCTTATTGACCAGTCTGTGTGTGCGAGCATGTGCGCGCGCGTATGTACGTGTGTGTGTGTGTGTGTGTGTGTGTGTGTGTGTGTGTGTGTGTGTGTGTGTGTGTTGTGTGTGCGTGTGTGCGCAGCGTGCGCGCGCTTGGGGTTGTGTGTATGTGCGTGGTATGTCTGTGTATGTGTGTGGGTGTGTGTGTGCGTGTGTTGTGTGTTTGGTGTCGTGCTGCTTGTGTGTGCGGGTGTGCTTGTGTGTGTGTGTGTGGTGGTGTTCTTGTGTGTGTGTGGTGTGTTGTGTGTCTGTATGTGTGTGCGCGCGCGCGTGCGTGCGTGCGTGCATGCTTGCCTGCCTGCGTGCGGCGGGGGTGCGGGTGTGTGTCTGTGGTCTTGTGCGTGCAAGCGTTGTGTTCTTGTCGTACGGTGTGGTGTCTTGTGTGCTGATTGTGTATGCATTGTTTGTTGTTGTGATTGTCTGTCGTGTGTGCGTGTATATGTGTGTGTGCGCGACTGCCTTAGTGTGTGTATGCGCGTGTGGTTGCGTGCTGTGCGTGCTTGCCTGCCTGCGTGCGGGCGTGTGCGTGTGTGTGTGGTGTCTGTGTGTGCGTGCAAGTGTGTGTTCCTTGTATACGTGTCTGATTGTGTATGCATGTGTGTTGTGTTGTGATTGTCTGTCCGTGTGTGTGCATGTAGAGTGCCTGCCTGCGTGCGGGCGTGCGGGTGTGTGTCGTGTGTGTGCGTGCAAGTGTGTGTGTCTGTGTTTCGTGTTGATGTGTATGTACATGCGTGCGTGCGTTGTGAGTGCGTGCGTGTGCTTGGTGTGCGTGCTGCATGCGGGTGTGTGTGTGTGCGCGCGTCCTGTCTGTGTGTGTGTACATGTAGGTTTTAAGTATCTGTCTGTGTGTTGTTGTGTCATCTTGAGTGTGTATCACGTGTGTTGTTGTGTGTGTCTGTCCTTGTCTGTCTTAAATAAACGGAGAACCAAGGGGGGGGGGGGGGGGGGGGGGGGGGGATCATACAATTTATTGAGTAGTAGGAGTAGTGCTTAGCTCCGCATCGATGTCTGAAGGGGGAAACACATTTGCGTGAATGCTCTTGGGGGCTGGGTGTGTGGTGGTGTGTGTGGTGTGTGTGTGTGTGTGTGTGTGTGTGGGTGTGTTGATGTGCGTGCGTGCGTGCGGGGTGCGTGCTTGGGGGGTGCGGGCGGGCGTGGGGGTGTGGTCTGTGGTGTGTGGGGGTGTCTGTGGTGATTTGTATTGTGTGGGGTGTGGGTACTGTGGGGTGCGTGTATGTGTGTCTGTGGGTGGGGGGGGGGGGGGTGTGTGGGGGGGGGGGGTGTGTGTGGTGTCAACATTTGACTGGTGTGTGTTTAGTGTGTGTCGAAGGAGAACCCCGCCTTGTGTGTGTGTGTGTTGTGTGTGTGGTGTGTGTGTGTGGTGACATGTTGTGTGTGTGTGTGTTTATTACCGTGCGTTCCTTTGTGTGTGCCTGTGTGGTGTGTGCGTGTGTGTGTGTGTGTGTGTGTTTATTTGCATTTGTGGTTTCTTGTGGGTTCAAGGTGTGTGAGTGTCCTGCTTCGTTTTAACCGTTTTCTGTCACAATCTTACTTATCAGGATACAAGTCGCTAACAGTCGCAAGAAAAAAAAAGACCCGTTAAAAAAAAGAAGTGGAGTTGGAGAACAAAACAGTCTCATCTAGCGTTGTGTGTGTAATAAACCGTTCCTTTGGAGTTTCGTCTGCGAGGGGAGGCGAGGGATACGAGAGAGAGAGAGTGAGAGAGAAGATAAGTTGCAAAAGAAAAAAAGTAAGCCCGTTGTGGAGCAAAAGGCTCAGGAGAAATAGAGGAGAGAGGTAGAGAGAGGGAATGAGAGAGAGAGAGAGAGTAGATATTGATGAGAGAGAAGAGAGAGAAGATTTCAACAGCAGATTCCTCTGGGAAATGTAATTAGTTTTAGGTTCAAAAAAGCCGTCTGAAAGGGAAAGTAGTTCCGGCCTTCACGCTCATGGTTCCGATTTCTCAGTTCATGACTCTCTCTCTCTCTCTCTCCTCGGTCTCAAACTCTTCGTTCTCTCTCTTCTCTCTCTGGTGTGTGTTGTGTTGTGTGTGTGTTGTGTGGTGTGTGTGTGAGAAAAACTCTTCACCTTCAATGCACACAGCTGAAACTGTTCGAAGCCCAAAGTGATCTTGTTGTTAGAAATCAAAGCGCCTCCACTAGTATGGAGATGAAAGACAGAATTATCAGATACAGAGATAAGACAGGATTATCAGATATAGAGATAAGACGGGATTATCAGATGTAGCGATAAGACGGGATTATCAGATATAGAGATAAGATAGGATTATCAGATATAGAGATAAGACAGGATTATCAGATATAGAGATAAGACAGGATTATCAGATGTAGAGATAAGACAGGATTATCGGATGTAGAGATAAGACAGGATTATCAGATGTAGAGATATGACAGGGTTATCAGATATAGAGATAAGACAGGATTATCAGATATAGAGGACGACACGGCGCATTCACAACAATCAGTACACAACATGTCAACACAACACGTCAACACACAGATTGCTGACACAGAGATGAAAGACAGAATTACCAGATGCAGAGGACGAAACGGCGCATTCACAACACAATCAGTACACAACATGTCATACACGTCAACACACAGATCACTTTACACCTTCACCATGATTTTGTAAACAGTTTCTGCTCATCTTCCTTTCTGCACGTTGTCCGTGCAGTCTGAGAGGGTGCAGTTCGGAATTCCGGACATTTTGCAGACTGATGACACATGGATCGTTCAATGTACATAAGACGGACACAGTCCTAATTCTGTCATACAACATCTCCACCATCAGTGGAGAGAAAACACTTTCTGACCATCAATGGAGATAAAACGTCAAGGTCACTATTTTCCCCATGTTCTTCAGTTCTGTTTCTTAACTTAGATAAGTTTTTTTTTTTAATCTGTCAACCATAGAGCAATCTTTTTCCATTGAAACTCTTTCTTGCTTGGAGTTTTCTCTCAGATTTCAGAATGGCGACCTCCTCTTTGTAGGAAGCCCAACAGACAATCGCAGAAGAGCGGCACAGAATTATAGGTGGTAGGACACCTGTCAGATTCAACACCGCGGGAGAGAGAACACCTGATTTACCCAGCCACCAAGCCTGGTTCACTTGGTCTCTCAGTCCGCACTAGTTTCATTTCAGCTGTCTGACTGGCTAGCCCATAGAACAACACCTTCCTCGTCTTAGAATGCCTCTTTAAGTCATTCACCTTACTCTCCAGCTGTGCCCCCCCCCTCCCCCCCCCCCCCCCCCCCCCCCCCCCCCCCCCCCCCCACGCACATAGAGTTCTTTTCCATCAGAGATTCTCTGCACTTAGCGTCCCCGCATCGTTTCCCCTCCCCCTTCCCACCCCGCTCCGGCTAAAGTTTTCCGAATTGTACCCTCACCACACTGCACCTCCTCTCTCACACCCTCAGGCTTACCTTTTCATGATGGCGTTCCTCTCAGCGTGTCAGATTAGCCCTAAATCCCACCCAAAGTTGGTTTAGGCGATAACTCAGCAGACGGCAAGCAGGGAGGTTCGTTTAGTGCTATCGTCACTCTTGCCACCCTCCGCCCACACTCTGGAACACAACCTGGTCTGCTTCGTCTTCACAGCGTGGCTTGGTCCTGGGTTTGTACTACTCCACATCATCACATCCACGGCACAACAGAAGGATGCTACACCCAGAAATGGAGGCTAGGCTAGCTAAGAGGGCGACACATCACCCACGGCCAAAAACAGAAAGATGCTACTTCCCAGAACACGGAGGGTAGCTAGAGGGCGGACACATCACCAACACAGCACAACAGAAGGATGCTACTCTCAGAACATGGAGGCTGGCCGGAGGGCGATACCATAAAGAAACCCATGGGAAACGGCCACGCACAGTCACAAGTCGTAAACAAAGCATGGCGTTTCGCTCGTCTGTCCGAGTACTACAGTTTATAAACACTGGCAAGAATGCCCCACCACTGGCTCTGAAATGGGCTGACCCTGTCGGTACTGCTGGCCAGATGTGCAGGGCAGCAGCAGCTGTTGTTGAGAACAGATGTTGGCCAAATCTACAGGCATACAGCTGTTGTTGAAGAAAACAGATGTTGGCGTAGTGTAAAGGCATACAGCAGTTGTTGAAGAAAACAGATGTTGTCCAGATGTACAGGCATACCAGCAGTTGTTGAAGAAAACAGATGTTGGCGTAGCGCGTGCAGGCATACAGCAGTTGTTGAAGAAAACAGATGTTGGCGTAGCGTGCAGGCATACAGCAGTGTTGTTGAAGAAAACAGATGTTGTTGTGGCCAGATGTACAGGCATACACGCAGTTGTTGAAAGAAAACAGACAGAAGGGGGGCCAAACCCAGTATCTTTTCCCACTGTAAGCTTTTGACGATGTAGACATAGTTCACGCTCAACGCGTGAACACGTGCAATACGGGCAGTCGCTTGGGTTTTTTTATTATGTAAAAAAGGAAACTGTTTAAAAAACACGTCTTACTCCGATGAGTTCTGAGCACATACTCCACTAGACTCGGTTTTAATAATGCTGCTTCTAATTATTTTTGTAAATAAAGTCAAAACGTGCAGTGGGTTTTTTTTGTTTGTTGTTTGTTTGTTGTTTTTTGTTTTTTTTTTCTTGTTGTTTGTTTTGGTTTCTATTACATATTGAGAAACTTGAATGCGATGAACACATTTTCAGTAGAATTGTTGCGCAAATTGTTTAAGCCCGTAGCTTTGTATGGTTTTGAAATATGCTATCTCTATAAAGCAGCTGTATATAGTGAGGCAAAAAGTATTTGTTCGCTCTAAAGACATTTCTGACATGTGGAGGATACCAAACGGACTTTTTTGCTTGGTGATTTGGATTAAATAACCTGTACATATCAATTCTGTTGTGAATTGTGCTCGCTACTGGTTAAACCTAAAACATATTGTTGCACAAAAATTACCTGAAAAAAAAACTCTCGTGATGTCCAGCAGTTTAGACGAGAGGGGATTGAACACGTGGGTGGTCAAGTGTTCGTATTTGTCCTGTTCTGTTTGAAACAAAACATTGTCCTACATGTTGTTTGTGTTTGTCAGAAGAAGAAGACCCCTGAGGTCTTTTTCTTCTTCTTCTGCGTACGCAGGCTGATGCTCCTGCAAACACCCTTGTATAGGAAAGGCAAGGATTAATCCCATGTACCCAACAAAGGGAGTGGAGTTTTGTGTGTATGACCGTTTTTTTTTTTTTGTTTTTTTTTTAATCCCGCCATTAAGGCAGCCATGCTCCAACTTCGAGAAAAACCCCAAGAGGTCGAAACGCATTGTGTTTTGTCCTGTAATCTTTTTGTATCGTGTGGTGGGAACTAATACCGTGTCTTTTTTCTTTTTTAATTGTTTTGTTTTTTCGCCCTCAGTCACCTTGTTTTAAAGCAAACTTTCTTGTTTAGCTTTGAATCGATGTAGTTCAATCAAAGGTGTGGAAGAAGTAAGAAGCTTCCAGCACTTTTTCAAACAAAGGCTTACAGATGTAGCTGGCAGGAACGGTACGACCATTTCCAGAACTGCAGTAAATATCAATATGTATCGTACAGTTGGTCATAATTCGCTATGTATTCAACCTTTATTTGTTGATTTAATGTGGAAAGACATTTAAAATTTATAATGACTTCGTGTCGCTTTGGGTTAACCGATTTAATTGTGCATTATTTCCGTCACGGAATTATGCATGCTCTTGGTCGCAATGTCCACTTTGTATAGAAAGTGAAGAAGATGAAGTAGATTTTGTGTTATGTTGTCCTGTTTTGTTTTTAATCTCAGCAGAGAATTTGATG